>NQII01000699.1:295251-308100 GCA_002778355.1 Clitarchus hookeri
CCCTTTTTCCTCCAAAAATTCCACGACCTGCTCTCTCAAGTTGAAAAATGTTTTTAACATGTTGCCCCTTGAAAGCCATCGCACAGCGCAGTACAGTTGAAGCTCTCCATATTCACTGATTTCTTCTTCAAATAAAACTCTGAATTCACGTCTATTAAGAGCTTTTGCACGTATGTAATTTATGCAACGTACCACTGGATCCATAATATCATCCAATTTCATGTCCTTTGCACACAAAGCTTCCTGGTGGATAATGCAATGATACGAAAATAGTGTGCGACCCAAGAAATTCTGCAACAAAGCTACGCAACCTTTGTTTTTCCCGATCATTGCAGGTGCTCCATCAGTGCAAATACATATCATTTTGTCCCATGATAAGCCCTTTTTCTCAATACATTCCCTAATTTTCAATAAAATGTCTTTTCCTTGGGTTGTAGTTTCTAGCTGACAGAGTTCAAGTAAATCTTGCAATATATTCCAATGTTTATCAATACACCGCACAAAAATAGCCAACTGAGACCTACTCGTTAAATCGCAAGTTTCATCTAACGCCAATGAAAAGTATTTGCACTTTGTTACGATTTCTTGAATCTGACTGCTGATATCAACTGCCATCTCCTCCACCCTTCTCGTAACAGTGTGTCGTGAGAGTGAGACACTGTTGGCTTTAGCTTTGACGTTTTTATCATTACAGTTTTGTGCAAAGATTGTCAAAGCCTCTTTAATAATTTCTCCATCAGTAAAACATTTCTTCTTTTTCGCCAAAAGCAAAGAAATCTCGTAAGATGTTTTGACCATGGATTCAAGCTCGTCGTGCCTTTCAACGAAAATATTCTGTTGGTTGAATAGTTCCTTTTTCTTTTTCTTTAAAAAATCTTCTCTGATAGCACTACCAACAGGGTACTCTTTTTCAAAATTATTATGATTTTGCTTATAATGCCTTTCTAGGTTATATTTTTTTGCAACAGCTACTGTAGCGGAGCAAAGTAAACACATGGGTTTATGCGCCTTGCTTTCAATAAAACAATATTTATTTTCCCATTCATCATGAAAAACACGGTAGGTCTCGGTCGATTTCGACGTACTTGGTTTGCTGTGAGACATACTGAAACAAACAACATTTGTTTATTTTCCTTTCTGAATAGGTACCTAATATGAATATCTACTTAAATTAGCTCATAATGAATAACATACCTTTGAACACCAATGTCTTCACTTATTTAAACAAAAACGATCAAATGTTTGATTCAGTTCTTCATCAACAAAATCACAACTTAAAAACATTATGTACTGTAAGCAGTGACGCGCGCTCTCGATTGTTTTTCGAAACACAGTGCGGGAACAGGTGAGCGCGAGGAAGCGCGGGCGGGAGGCTCAAAACAATACTTCGCTCCCGAGCTTACGCACACAAAAACAATGTACACGTGCATCTACACTCGCACTAAGACCAACCCGCCTTTGTTAGATAAAACGTCTTCCTAATCCTATACTACCACGTACAAAACACTTTTTCAACTTGGCGGGAATTTTCTGAATTGCTTGCGCGGGCCATTCAAAATTCGTCCGCGGGCCACATCGTGGCCCGCGGGCATAGGGTTGAGCAGCCCTGGTCTACACGAACCCAAGCTTTGTGTTCATCGACCGCTCTCCCAGTGAGAATCAACATAGAAACCCGTAAAATCTTTAGAAATGGCAACTCTATTACAGTTTAAATACGGTCCGTGCGCCCAAAAAATCCCAACTAAATACAGAACAACAAGCAGTACGTTGTTCAATGGTTGCTATAAGCACTCTCGACACAGATAGAGCACCCATAAAAAAAAGTTAATGTTTGAAACACTTGAGCTCGTTAATTACTTCGGGACCTGACATATTAAGTAACTGAATTTATCAAAAGAGTTCGTGTTGGTCCCCGGTGCGTCATCAGTACAGATCCGGAGATTTCGGGAGTTCAAGTGGAGCTAGGATAGACTTTAAACACGTGTACGTTCTTGTCACTTTTGTTATTGGGCCACGCGTCCCCTGACACGCCCTGTAGGATTGTGAACCAGTAAACGACACGCGTGGAAAGAGACCGAGCGTATCACATTGAACCTAGTACACGAGACGAAGTGTTCGTATTGAAAGTACTACTCAATGAGCACTTGGTGGCGCCTGGATGTACACAGAACTGTCGAGTTTAGCCTAGCCGTCAAATGAATTCGCGAAATGTCCACGTCTCTAGCCACCAGCAGCATACAGCCACCAGTCACCGTGTCCACGATTGTAGACATGTTGCACATGAATGATATTTATGACCGGTGCTGCACACCGCAAGACGACAGTATCCAACGCCTTGCGAGTCTTCCCGACGTGTAATCTGATTTGTTAGAGCTACCACACCTCCCGTTTATGAATGGCTGATGGTAGCATCTTCGAGCACGTATCACGTTGTTGACTCGTTGCAAATAAGTGCTCTAGGCACAGGTACAGTGCACATCAAAATATTACGCTATTGCAACACTTCGACATACAAATTAACGCGTGGCCGAACGGGTTAATTATACACAACTGAAACAGCCGCTTATAAGGGTAACTCCAGCTGCGTCACTGGCCAGCAACATGTCGGGATGCCGTACACCAATTAGCGCCTGGCAACAGGGAATATTTCGCAACACGCAACAGACAAGAAAACAGAAGGCAGAGCCTCGCGCATCCAATAAGCGTACGGGTACGCCTACCTCAAAGAAACCGTCACGCGATTTCATTTCTGTATATTTACCTGTTCTTTGATCGCACGGTGGTTTGTTACTCTATAGTCCATTCATGGTTACTTCCACCTTTTCTGAAGCACTGCTAAAGTTCTACTTGAAGGATATTCCTCCGCCTCATGCAAACAAAATTTAACCGAGTTAGAAAATTACACCGAAGGGAAAACGCACCGAATCCGTGCGCACTCAGTGCAATAATATTTTGCTTAAGAACTATTTCTTAGTAGCCATTACCAACACTCTTATTTTCTCTCTGTTTGTATTCATATTATTTATAAATTAAATGTAATTTATAGATGAAATATAAGTAAAAGTTTATTTTAATCTAAAATAAGGTACTTTAATGTTAACACAAGTATAAAACGCTTGTGACATATGACATATTTAGGACACAACTAAGCACTTCAAATGTGGGGTGAGTTATCAAGGTTTTGAATAAAAACGTGTAAATAAACCGCGAATAGACCATACAAACCCAGGGGTATTTGCTAAAATACTCAAGGTTTTTCAAGATCCAAAATTCTTTTGTATATTTTGAGGATATTGTATTGTTTTGTGGCATGGTAAAATTACTAAATCATTTAAGAAATAACGTTCGTCAATTTATTTTAAGTAAATGTAATTAGAACTTTAATTTAAAATATTGATACATATAAATTTAAAAAAAGTTATTTTAACACAATGCTTCGTTTCAACCAAAGTATTTATTGCGTTACAATTTGTTTTGAGATCCGACAGTTTGTTCAACTGAAGTAAGGGTTTTAATTTTGATCTATTTCTGACTTAAAAATTTGTATCAAAATTTAAATACAGGTGAATCGCACAAGTTTCCAAGGAATATTCTTCGCGACTTTCTAATAACACGACCTATTATTTCGAGCTGTAGCATAGCATATTAATTTTGTTTCATTTCGAGGTTTGTAAAAAAACTATAATAATTAAAAATTTCTATAACTTATTTAATTTTTAAACTTATTTTCCTCCATTGTCATACTTTTTTCTCACACGACTACTTCATATCACCACGAATTGTATTTTCACATGCTTGCTGCACTGCATCACAATCAATAAACTCTATGATTCGTGTCCGGCTATAGTAATACAAACCTTTCATAAACTAAATCACCAGCATTTTTTAAGAATGAGCAATAGCAGTGAAACTCACTGGCAACCGAGCCCCGCAGTGCACAGTAGACCTACCGGCAAAAATAAAACTTTCCTGTTTGTTAAACATACAACTATATACACTGGGTTTGAATGAATTAAAGTGCCCCTCTAGTTAAAAAAAAAAAACATGGGTGCGTGTACTTATGTACGCGCGTTAGAAGTTATACTTCTTTGACGTGACTAAAATAAAATTTTATTACGGATGCAAATAATTTATGTAAGTAGGAAAACGATGAAATGACCGAAGAAAGATACGCGCCGAAAGAAGTATAACTTCGAAAACCTAAGTGTGAGAAATAATACTCTTAAGCTCTGTTACTAGGCAAATACATATATCAATTTGTATTTCAGTGTTGGGTCATGCCCCTACCGCGTTCACTGTCGAATTTCGTTACACTGTGCGCGCGCAACTTTTACCCTCAACGTGCCAAAAGAAGTATAACTTCAAAAACTTCGTAACACCTCAATATGACGTCCGGTCGTGAGGAAAGCATTACGACGGCGACGGGAAATAGCTTCGCGTGTGTTCTGTGTGCCCAGAATTTTAAGCGGCGACTATAGGGTTTTGATACGCCGGTTTGTTCAGAAAAGATGCTGCATTGTCGGTACTGTTTTACATAAGTACAAATATCGTAAACGCAGGGGGCTACTTACAGCTATTTTTACTTTTTAATGAACACAACCAAATTTATGAATGAACAACGAAATATCGACTTTAATTTCTGTCCTGAAAAAAGATTGGCATTAAAATATTCCATAGTTTTTTTTCTTCAAATTATAATATTTATAACATCTTACAATGAGACCCAAATTACAACTTGTGAGGCCCTCAAGAGTTTTCAAGTGCCGAAAATTACTTTCTATATTTTATGGATATTTTGTAATTCTGTGGTATTGCATCAATTAGTAGTCTGATGGAAGTAGAAACAATACGGAGGATTAATTTACAAATATTGGTTACGGAAGTTATGGGAATTTATATATATATATATATATATATATATTTTGCCAAACAATTTTCAAAATTGTGCAAAATCAGCATGTTTGGCTACGGTTCAAATTAATTGTTGCTGTCAATGGAATAAAATACATACATTTTATGAAATTTTTTTGCGTGGTTGGACCGTAATTCTATTTTTAAGTTTTGAATAAAATTTAAATTCAAAATAGTTAAACCCTAATCGTAGGCGAACTAAATGCCAGATTTCAAAGAAATTTCGTAATGGCGTTCCTAAGACATCAAGAAACAATTCAACTGAAATAAAAAATTCTGCCCGTAAAATTTTTTTAATATTTTTTGGCACAAAATTTTAAGTTAAAATGTTTATAATTTTATTAAAAAGTTAGGTAAAGGTATTATAATAATATTTTTATATTAATATTTAATCTATTATATTAATATTATGTACTATTATATTAATAATATAATATATTATTATGTAAATGTTATCAAACTAATTTTGTATTTTTATTAAATTTTAATTGATATTTAATGACAAAATATTGAAATATACTGTATTAAAACACAGAAACAATCATTAGAACAGCCTTAAGGCAGCGGCGTGTGGTGAACTGTTGCAATGTATGATGTGTTTTTCTCTGTGTTACCTAATAGTTTGATGGTTTACACATCGGCCAACTAAACGCCGTAGTGCTGTTGACGTCATAGTGCGTGTATAATGGGTGCCTCGCCGCTCTCTCGCGAGTGGCCGCAGTATATTCAATTTCTCCCGACTCCACTCTGGTTACTAGTTCCTGCTGAGTGCGCCGAGTGTGTACAGCACTGAGCAAGCATCACCTTACTTTGCATCACTTCACCACGCGCCACAGTCTTAAGGTAACGTGGTAAGTGGGGCCGGCGTGCACTACTTTGCCCAGGGGCCGGTGATGCTGTAGAGAAGGCCACAGGGAGGGGTAATGTGTGCCTGTAGTGCGGCTCGCGCGGGGCCATAGCGTCCCAGCGGCTCAGCTTTCACGGAAAACATCCGTCGTCATCGCCGCGGGGAGAAAGTCAGGCGAATATCCCAGCAGCAGCCTGCAGTGAGGACGCTCTGGTGTCACAGTCTGCCCAAACTTTCATGCTGCCTTCTTCTACATAGTCCGTTCACGGTTACTTACAACTTCTCTGAAGCCCTGCTGAAGTTCTACTTTCAGAATATTCCTCCGCCTCATGCGAACCAAGCTTAGAAAATTACACCAGAGGGCCTACGCACCACATCCCTGCGCTCTCTGTGTAATAATATTTTACATAAGAACTATTTCTTACTAGGCATTACCAACAAAGCTATTTTCTCCCTGTCTTTATTAACATAAGTTATAAATGAAATACTGTCACTTGTTTTTTCAAAGGTTTGATACAAAAAGCGTGAAGAAACCTCGAATATGTCACGTATCACAATAGTGTTATACATGTGTTAACATAAAAGTACCTTATTTTTGACTAAATTAAACTTCTGCTTATAATCTATCTATAAACGTAATTTCATAAATAATTAATGTGAATAAAAACAGGGAGAAAACAGGTATGTTGGTAATATCTAGTAAAAATAGTTTCCATGCAAAATATTATTACATTGGATGTGCGCACGAATGCGGCGCGTTGTCCCTTTAGTGTAATTTTCTAGACATAGTTAAGCTTTGTTTGCACGAAGGGGGGAATATTCTGGAAGTATAACTTTAGCAGGGCTTTAGAAAAGTTGTAAAATAACAACACCGGTAAATTAAAACGTTACTGAGCAACATATGCGTGATAGTGCACACTGGAATCTGATCGGTTAAGTGCAAATGGAATCCGCCGTCTTGGTTTTGGATATAATCTGAAGGGCAGAATTTTTTATTATATTTAATGGATATGCAGAACACAGCATCCTCTTATGCATTCCTGAAGTTAGCTGTGGCTTTTGTCACCATTGAATTTGCCCTTGCAAAGTAATCCCTACCCCTTATCGGCAATTGCCAGTTGCAAAATGACAAAGGCAACGAATTTGTAACAAATTAATAACACTCTGGGAGCTTTTATTTATGCGGTGTCTTGACAAATACACTAATGTTTGTGAAAATGTCAACACCCAGAAAGAATGGTCCGAATGAATCCAAACTCGGAGGACGTGTAGAACTGTGTACCAGCAATAAGTGATTACGATTGAAGAGAGATGGCGTACACGTAGGCTCAGCAGCGCTCTCTCTTGTGTGACCGGAAAGGTCAGTGTTACGCCAAGCTCAGTCAGTGAAAAGCCATCAAGTGAAGTGAAAGCAAGTGCCAATATGCCTCGTCGATAACAAAGGGTGCCATATCAGCATGTGACTGAGTTCGAACAGGGCAGAATGATCGGTCTCTGGGAAACAGGTTTGTCATAACGTGACATTTCGGCTCGTACTGCGACGACAGTGATGCGTGTGTGGCACCAGTGGATAGAAGAGGGTCGTACGCAGCGACGAGCGGGTACTGCACCACGCAATGTGACCACCATCATGACCACATGGCCGTAACGGACCGTACAGTCTCGTCCACAGTGTTTGCTCGACATTGGAGCACTGCAAAGGATGTGGACCTGTCTACGTCGACGGTTCAACGCCGTCTGCTGCGGGCTGTACTGGTGGCACGCATGCCATTGCGTCCGCTTTCATTGTCCAGAAACCACAAACGCCTCAGACTGCAATGGTCACGTGAGCGCCATCACTGGCGTGCTGAGTGGCAAAATGTAGTGTTTTCGGACGAGTCCCGCTTCAAACTGTCCTACGGTGATGGCCGCATACGTTTTAGACGCTACCGTGGCAATCTGGCAGCCTGCATTGTGGAGCGGCATAGCGGACAAACGCCAAGTGAGATGGTTTTGGGCGCCATTGGATACAATTTATAATCTTGACTCCTACGTATTGCGGGCAATCTGAACAGCAACCGCTACATCAGGGAGGATTTAGAGCCCGAGGTATTGCCTCTTCTTCAGGCAACTCCACATGCCATATTTCAGCAGGACAATGCCCGGCTACATGTTGCGAGGAATTTGCAAGCCTTCTTCAATGAACGACGGGTACCACTGCTTCCCTGGCCTGCACGTTCGCGTGACATGTCGCTCATCGAGCATGTCTGAGATATGGTTGGTCGGCGACTTGTTCGTCACGGTCCTCCAGCAACCACTGTTGATGCTTTGTAGACTCGCATACAAACCGCGTGGAGGGAGATTCCCCAGCAACATATCCAGGTTTTCTTTGATTCCATTCCACGACGTTTAGGAGCTCTTATTGCAGCACGTGGGGGCCATACTGAATTATGTACAGTTCTATAATCCAAATCAATTGTGTATTGTCATGCACCTAATCTGTGGTATAAAGTTAATTTCAATCACATTTATCCTTCTTGGTGTTGCATTTTTTACAAACACTAGTATATTTTAACATAGTTTCAGAAATATATTATACGCAAAATATTAATACGAGATTAGGTATTGTTCAGGAATTGACCCAGATGATTTAAAAAAAAGGGGAGGGGGGGGGGTTATCACCTTGTGCCCTCGTCTTTTTGTACCTTGAAAGTTTACTTTAAGGTAACACAACAGGTAACAAACAGCATATGCCTTTTATTTCTTATTAATGTCCCCTATATATTTCGGATGGCAGTGTGGGGAGTGGTTTACACATACACATTAAATTCCATCAATATTTTCCTAAACATCACCTACAATTAAGACGTCTGCAATTTGAATGCAGAATCTCTTGCTGTAGCACTGTAACGCACTCCTCCAAGCAAGTTAGTTAACAAAGGTGTGTCTTCTACCCATATAAAAATTGAATTTTTACTCTCTGTATCCAGAACAGTGGGTAGTAGTGCGTAATTATATACAGAGGATGTTTTGAACAATACCGAAAAACTCTCCAGCCAGTTATTCCTTATAAAAAATGTAAGATGAAGACGTATGCACAACTTTCTCGTTAGGTGATTATTAAGGGAGCTGCGCACCACAAAAATTTAGTTTTGAAATGCTTTTTAGTTAAAATGACAGAAAGTACTTACGATTAAGTACCGAATCGGTGAAGAGTGATTTGTATAATGCAGATCTTACACCTCTGAAAAAGTGAATGGTAATATCATCTCTCTTCATTAAGTAAATGGGAGTTATAACCCTATATATATATGCAGGAAACTTTGTAACACTAAGCTCTAAATGATTTGTTAAGACCAACCATTTTTGAAAAACGTGTTTTCTACCAAAACTCTGCAACTTACTTTACGTATCAGCAGGCGAAGCCTTTAAACGCGCTGCTTACAAGAATTTTTGTTATTTTTAATGTACACTGTTACGCGCGGACTCCCGCACTAGACGCGGGCGACGNCCCCCCCCAGAACCTCCCTCTCCCCAGGCAAATCCGTGCTCTCTGTTCCGTCACATGGCGGCCGGGTAAATGATTGATAGTTGACCTGGCTGGCGTCACAGCCCTTCCTCCCCCGTACCGAAGGAGCCAATGACTTGGGAGGATTAGCAAGAATATTCCGGTAACTATGTCCCTCGGCGCAATGCGGCATTTGAAGAAATTTCAGGGCTATGGCCGTTGACGCTATAAATACCGTCGCGACCGGAGGATCGAGAGTTTCGTAATAGCCATCTGGCTGAAGTGCGGCATTGGTCTAAGTCTGGTGCAAAGGGGGACATCAACGCAGAGGACGGACGGCGCGAGACGACGACAGACGAGTATTTTGTGCGGTGTGGACGGACGAGAGGGCGTAGCACCCGATGATGGGCTAAGGACGCTCAGCACTCTAGAACATTCCGGACTGTTGGAGTGTGGACTGAATTAAGATATGACAGTATGAATGTATGATACGGAGTTTATTGTAAATACAGGAACTTTCAAACATGGACATATAATTTGTAAAATAATTCAAGAGGTTCTTGATGTACCGTATATGGAACTGATTTTAGGTATTTGATTGTATTAATTTCTTTGGTGTAATTGTAAATTGTATTTATTAAATTTATTAATTGTAAATAACTAGTGATAGCCATTTGTTGTGAGATAGTAAGTCGAGAGTATTTTTTTTTGTAGTGCTTGTAAATGAATTAGGAAAATATTATTAACTATTGTGCATTTAATTAAGACCTCCATCCCTTAAAGAACCTGGCTAAGCCCACTGGCTTCGAGAAATCGTAACAATACGAAATACTGTTCAACTTGTAATCATTACTTACAAGTAATATTTTCATAACATAAAACATTTTTAGACAGCATATTTTTTTATAATGACATGTCAGAAGTCAGAACCACAATTTTATTGGTTTTCTGAATGAACAAATAATAAAAACTAACTAAAAAAATGAGACAATTTGCATTGAAATAAGATATCATGAGCTGTTTGAAGAAATATTTAAAATCACGGGATAAAGTGTTTTTGCAAATTTTAAACATTTCTCTAAAGTAAGAAAATTTTAANGTTTGAAGAAATATTTAAAATCACGGGATAAAGTGTTTTTGCAAATTTTAAACATTTCTCTAAAGTAAGAAAATTTTTGCACATTTTTTATTTGTAGAAGTTTACTCTTTTAAAATATGTTTTTCTAAGCATACCTTAAAATGAATCAATATATGACATTTCAGTCACCCTTTTTAAAATTGTACATATTTTAGTTTATTTTATTTGTACACCCCAAAAACACTAAAACTATGCTTTTGACATGTCATAATGGAAAAATTGTACGATCTAATTTTTTTTATGCTAGGAAAGATTACTTTCATATAATGTCTTCAAGTTGAGCGGTATTTGGTACAAACATAAAACAATTAACTTTTTTTAATGACCAACGCAATTTAACAGCCAGTGTGGAAGAAGTGAGTATGGTTCATTCCCGGTTACTTCCAAATTTTCTGAAGCCCTGCTATAGTTCTACTTTCAGGATATTCCTCCGCCCCCATGCAAACAAAGCTTAAACGAGTCTAGAAAATTACACAAGAGGAACAACGCAGTGCATTCGTGCGCATTTAGTGTAATCATATTTTGCAAAATAACCATTTCTCATTAGGCATTACCAACACACGTATTTTCTCCCGGTTTATTTTCATATCAATTATAAATGAAATCTTATAATTTGTAGATAAAATATAAGATAAAGTTCAATTTAACCAACAATAAGGTATTCTCATGTTAACACAAGTATAAAATGTTTGCGATGCATGGCATATTTGGGAAAGAACCAAACGCGTCACACATGGGGTGACTTTTCAAAAAGTGTGAAGAAACCGCTGACAGTCTACAATGCGAGCTCGCGTGTGCTTACTTAGCGGCGCTGTGGAAAGCGGGCGGCGCGGCCTTGCAACTACGGTTACCAGACGTCCTGAAAAACGAGGACACGTCCTCCTTTTCAACGCTTTTCCTGCGTCCGGCGAGATATTCCGAGGCGGCCAGTAACGTCTGCCATTTTTTCATTTGATGAAAATCATATGAAATGTGAAGTTTTACCCCCAGATATTTCTTTTTTGCTTGTGCACAGAACTGCGCGCTACTTTCATATGTTGAGCTTCTGTTTACAGCGTGTTTCTAAATTAGCTACCTGCATACTTAGGCTGCAGGTTAATAAAGACCTATGTTCTAAAGCGTATCCTAAGGGCGGTATATATTTTTGATGTTTATTACAACTACTGGGAGATGGAACAACTGAGCGTCTGGATAATGCGTAGAGGTAATTGTAACATGCGGGTTGATAATACATCTTCTAAATCTCAAGTATGCTACATCATCATGGAGATTAAGTCGAAATAAGGGCAGTAACCGTGATTATTTCTATGCAAAAATTTTATGATAGCGCCAGACAGGTGTTGTGATGTTTACAGATCTTCGTTGGATCACACATTATGCAGACGCTCGATGTTCCATCTTAAAACGTGTCTCCAATATTTGTTATAAACTAAGTGTTTCAGGTGTAACAATTACGTGTTTTCTCATTTTTTTCGTTTTTAATCCGCAGCGGAAATTTGTCTGTCTAATTCAGAAACAACCTGTATGGCTGGTATGACATGTATCTGGTTCGTGAGCCAGATCAACATGTGAGTCACAACTGGGAAGGACAGCTAGAATTGCAAAACGAATGAAACATACTCGCGCAGAACCTGCGTGAGCTGATGGCGGCCTCTCTGCCCCTTTGTAATGGAAAGTTCGAAAGCCCGATGAATCACAGTTATAATCTGAAATCCTCAAGAGTTGATTAATGGGAATCGCTAGTAAAAATTCTTAACGCGTCAAGGTCACGTCAGGTTATAAGGAAGTACAGCGATGGGTCCTTCCAAGACAGCGATCCAGTTGGCCACTGGATTAAACTACAGATGCCACTACTTCTCCTTTCCAATAGCCAGTAGTCCGGACATGTTTCCTGTACCCTCCTTGTTTTCGCATTTACGCGTATCTCAGCAAATAAATGCCATAGGAATACGACCTTTATACCAGCAAAGATAAAAAAAAAACCATTATCTCAGCCCGTACAGTTTTGTTTTTTTACTATTAAGTTTTTTCTACGAGAAAAAAATCGTGAAAATGGTAACGAATCGCATTTTTCGAAATTCTCTGCGCAGTTTCCTTAATAGGTAGGAGAAAAATAAACCGGTACAGTCATAGTTTAATCTACGGGCTTTTATCGCGTGTAATAAAATTCCACTGTTACATATGCCATTAGCGCAGGAAAGCATAACAGCGGAGGCACTGCACGCGGGTTCAGCGCCTTGCGCGTAGGGGCGACGGGGCGCTGGCCGCGTGTGTTATAGTCGTCCGTTCGCGCTCTGCCTCGAAAGCGAAATAATAATAATAATAATAAAATAAAAATAATAAATCCTGGGGCTATGTATTTTTAAGGCAAATGCACAGGAAAACCGTAAAAATGCCATCAACAATTTTCACTTTTTTAAAACCTTTTTTCGTTAAAAAAGATGTACTTTTTTTTTTTTTTTTTTT
>NQII01000699.1:324469-416324 GCA_002778355.1 Clitarchus hookeri
TTATACAGACATTCCCTGTTTCTTCCACCATCTTCCTCTAGCTGCATCTTCCACCATTTACACGAATCCTTCACAGGGTTTCATCCACTTCTGCAGGGGAAGGGGAGGAAGGGCATCCGAACCGTGTGGCTGAGTTCAAGTGTTGCAATCGCACACTTTTTGGTAAAACTGTACTTGTGTTCAGCACATGTCTCACGGCCAGTGAACAACGTAGGTGCTGCGTATTCGATGATATCTGGATTAACTATTCATGTCGAAAGGGCGTAGAAAATTCTACAAATCAGATTAGTCCCAAGGAAGGTTTGGGCACCGATGCCTTGCTGTGTACAGTACCTACCATGAATATAATTCATGTGCAGCGATTTAAGGAAGGGGGAGGAGGGAGGGGGGGGGTTAAATATATTGTAGGTAATGACGCCCTTGGTGCTAAATACAGAGCCCTTTGCCAAAGTTTAGTTTTTAAATCAACTCTTCCAGTGTTTATACACACGTTCAGCGGCGTCGCAACTTTTCTCCACTAAGGGGTTAGGGGCAGGGTCTTATGCAGAATTTGGCGCCCTTATACTCGAAAAGGCGCCTCTCTTCGGAATTGAACTCTGCGGCAAATTTATTCGCAATGATATCCACAAATCACATTATATTTACGTTTTTTCGTAAAGTTATTGGTAAAATACTAATAACAGTATAATAAAAGTTGTTTTGTGATCTATGTTTTAGTTTCAATGCCTAATTAAATAATATAAATAGGCAACAATTCTTCCTGCATATATATGCACATTTCAGAGAATGTCCTGCAATTTTATTAAAAGGATGTTCTCATTATTTCTCAGGCAGTAAATATATGTAATTTACAGCGACACAGTGAATTTCTTCATCCTATGATAGTTTGAATAGCATCTTCTCGAGAGCTTCTCAAGTATTGAAACCTTCCTGATGAAACCTTCTCTCAACTTCAGATATTGCACAGTCCAGAGTTTCATAATATTTTCTGTGCATCATCACTTTCTTTGATAGGAGCTCATCTTCTGTAACCTCTGTATAATAGACGAACCTGCAAGTTGTCCAACCAGTTCCTTCATCGCACGGGAAGCCTGCTACACTAGAATTTATGATCTCTGCCTAAAACAAAATGACTCAAAATCAAGCACTTGCCTTTGAGGGAAGCGCTTTTTCCAAGTCGCCTCTTTTACTGGATGGGTCAAGTTGTAATCTTCAATTTTCTCTTCCATGTTGGGCCACAATTTGTGGAAGTGCTCTTCAGATCGTATTTGTTTTAGTTCTTGGATGAGAGAAACTGCTTCCCTGGTACCTGACACTGCTTGGATCGTGCTTTGAATCTGGACCTGAAATAAAAGTCCTCTTGCCTTAGCAGATATTTTTACTCCAGAATCCCTAAGCTCTCTTACGAATTCTAAAACAACTGGGTATAGCTTTTCAAAATGTTATCGATTAAGTCTCTCGTTTCACAAGAACCTCGGTACCAGCCTCTCAGGCTGCAACCTCACTCAGCAATCGCATCATCATATCATTCACGAAGCAACTAGTATTTTTATGTTACATCTCACCGAGGAGAGAGCAGCGTCACGTGCCTTAAGTAATTAAAATCCAGCAGTGTGTTTATATGACCACGCGGTCACCACGTGTTTAATCAAAGTGTTCAATAAAATAATTATATACATATAAAACTTGAGTGCGTTATTAATTCAGGCGTGCGCAGCGGCCATACAGCTCGCAATTTCTTAATATCTGACGGTGTGTTACCAGAGAACCCCTGGGCCGTCGGCCGAACGACCCAAAAATCTCATCAGCTTACCGCGGAGCTGTGGCGCCGGGCAAATCCATAATCATTACATTCCAACTCTGGTAACCGACTGCGTCAACCTACACCTCACTGTCCACCTTGATGGACATAAATGTCTCGGCATCATTAACTTGTAGTTGCTTCTTGATATGTGATTCTCTGAAAAGTAACTTTTTTTTTCTGGAGACTCCTTCAAAAGTACTCCAATGTTATGTGCAGTTTGAAGACAATCCCGTAACAAAGGTCATTTTTTGTTGCATCTATTACTGCTAAGTACAGGGAATGAGCACTACAGTGAACATAAAGCACGAATGGATGAAGTTATGTCAGTCTTACCTGTACACCTTTTTGGATCCTTTCATATTTGCTCCTCCATCAAAAATCTGCCCCCTCAAGTCCTTAAGGGACAAATTAAACCTTGCAAGAGCGTCCAAAATGAGTTTTCTCAAAGCCTCGCCTGTGGTTTCGTGCATGCCAACTGATACAAGAAAAAACAAACTAATCACAGAACATGCACGGCAAAACACTTACATGAACCCTTAATAAAAGCGCTAACCTAACAAGAGCCCCTATCCTCTTCGGCCATAGACCACATTTGTAGCACTTCGCACACACAATACTTGGCCCTGCGCGAGCCATGACTGGCTTATGCTGGCCGAGGGACACACATCCAGCATGCCGACGAGATCATCTGTGACCACCGCTGGTTCACAACAGATGAATTGTGTTGCCAACTCTCCATTGGCAAAGGCAGTGTGATGTACATTATTGAAAAACTAGGCTACTCCAAAGTTTGTGCATGCCAGGTACTGAAAATGTTGACTGGCCAGAATAAAGAGGGAAGGAAAACAATAGTCTCTAATTTGTTACAGCATTTCAGTGTAGAGGGGGAGGAGTTCTTGGGGAAAATTGTGACACGAGACGAGACACAGGTTCATTTCTTTGAACCTGTGTCCAAGAGGCAGTCGATAGAATAGAATTACACGTCTCCGACGAAGAAAAAAATTCAAAAGTTCTTTCGAAGGGTGTGATTCTGGATAATTTTTTTGGAAAGAGGGTGCTCAATTAACTCTGACCAGTATGCCAAGACCCCCAAGAAGCTCCAAGCAGATCTTCGGCGAGATCGCCAATCAAAAGCTTCGGCGGGTGTTCTTCATTTGCACAACAATGCAAGACTACTGACCAGTCACCACACCACTGGCGAGATTGTGAAAATTGGCTAGGAAGTCTTTCCCTATCCACCATACAGCCCTGACCTTGCACCATATCAGATTTTCATCTGTTTGGCCCACTAAGCTCACTGTGGGAATCATTTGTAAGATGCGGAGATCCTGAAAAATTCCGTGCGCCAGTGGCTGAGGGAGCAGGGACATGATTTTTACAGCACTGGAATACCTACTTTTGTTTTGAGGCGGACAAAAACCGTAGACTAAGGCTGTGATTATATTAAAAGTGACAAATTAATTGTGAATATTGTGGCTATTATGCTATGTACATGGCATTTAGTTTTCTTGTAAATTAAGAGAGAAAAAAAAAAAGGGAGGCATTACTTCCCGACTGACCCTCGTTCGTTCGCACAACACAGACGTGTTGCTTAAACATGAAGACAAACTTTGACAGGCAATTCTTTAAGGAACTATAAGATTAAAATGTAGTTACAACTTATCCCCTTAGGTTATTATTAAGGGTGCTACGCACCAATAAAATTTGAGTTTTAAAATGTGGTAAAGGAAATCCTTCACTTCAAAAACATGATTGGTAATATTATCCCCCTCCTTTTGGAAATGGCTGTTGGCACCCTACGCTCGTATCAAACTTTGTAAAACTGTATTAAAAACCGTTTTTAAAGACAACCTGTGAATCAGCGTATCTAAATTAATAATAAAAAAAAATATATATAATAATAATAAAAAAAACCACTTTGTTGGAACACACACAGGTGAACATTCAAAACAGAATGTGTGTTGGATACCAGGTAGGCAAGAGACAATATAGAGAAAGACAATCTGAAGGAGAATTTTTCAGGGGCGCACATTTCCCTCAATAATCGCTTGACAAGAAAAGTGGGTACTTACATTTTAGTCAAGAATACACTGCCGAAGTTTGTCCCCATGTTTCAGAAACATATGTGTCAATTTTGTAGAAATCTGGAAGTTCTTGTCGATCTGGTCCTGGACTGGGACATTTACCTGAATGCCGTGGGACACCTGCTTGAGCACTTCCATATGTGGGCCAGCAATTTTCCTCAAGAAAATATTCTTTATGAAGACAATTTTAATTTTATCGCATAATAACATCACTTATGAAAATAATTTGAGAATCAAATTGTTGTATTTTGGGTGTATTAAGTAAATGAAATAGCCCAACAAGGTATTGGAAATAACTTTAATCTCTTTGATAGCTATCAACACATAATTATAATACACATGAATGCATTATACATTATTAACATATTAAAATTAAATATTGAAGTTTCCTTCAAATATGAATATCAGAGAGTTTGTAAAATTAGTTTAATAAGTTTACTTACTCATGTAACAAGATTGAAAAGGAACGTACTGCATTTGATCAAACTATCAAAAAAATTCAAGAAACAATAAAAATTAGTACTGGTTTTTTATATACAGTACTATTTACCTTCAAAGTCAATTTATAAAGCCTTCCTCCTTGATTTTTATCAAGCGAATGTGTCTATGATGTCATCATACGGCATCTCTTGAGTCAGCCTTCCCTTGATGGTGAGCAGGACTATGTCAATCTGTCGTGGCTGGTTGAAGATCTTAAATAGTTCTTCACACAACGAAGGGTGAAGAAGGATCTCTCTCTCTCTCCTGTGCAGTTTGTGGCAGGACCACTAAGAACCATTCTAAAGGCAACGTCAATGTTCGAATAGATGTCAACTGCATCAAAATGATGCAAAACCTTGCTAATGCCCGTTAGGGTCATGCTGGGCTTTCCTTTTTCAGTATTTTGCAGCAAAAAGGGTTTCACATATAAACTCTCATCTACAACAGGAGGCTCAAGATCTTCGGGATACAAACTCAATAGTTCTCTTCATGTTTGGTGATTCCCGATGCTTCCAGTCCTTTAATAACCTCAAAAAATTCAAACCTGTTATGGAGCCGAGTATATTTATTTTCACGTCTGTTGAGGTCGGAATATAAGGCATCTAATATAAAGTTGAAAGTGTTTACACAAAAGTTCTCAGATCCTGTAAATGTAACATCGCTGCTATGTCCACCATATTCCGCTACACTTTCTAAGCCATCAAAATTTTTTCTCACTTCTTGAAAAAAAAAAACCACAAAGAGGCTCATAGTAAGTAATATCTTCCCTAGCTCTGTGGTTTCATACTGCAGTTCTATGTTCACCTTATTAAACCTTTCCAGTATAGTACCCCATAAAATTGCAAGGAATGTAGTCTCAAGGGAACTCAACTTTTCTTTTAAAGCACTGGCTTCATTCCTTGTTGAGGGTCTTTCATCACTATCATTAGCTATTTCATTCAAAATTTCCAAAATGCCTTCTCTGTTTTCATTTACAACTCTGCAGGCATCATGACGAGATCATAATCGAATCTTGGATAGATTTTGTAGTTGTAAGTACACTTTTTTCTTTAGGATAGCCCATCTGTGTTGAGGCACTGCAGAAATAAAAAAGTTCCTGCAGCAATCCAAAAAATGAAACTGCCTCTACACACGATTCTGCTGCACTAGACCCTATTAAATTTAGAGAATGCGCTGAACATGGTATACACTCCACCAGATTGACTATTCTTTGATACGAGCTTGAACACCGGTATACACACCAGACATTTGAAGCATTGTCGTATGCCTGGCCTCTACAATTAGAAACGTTCAAATTAAATTTCTTAAGTCCCAGGACTGTGTTGACAATTTCATCAGCTTTATGCTCAACATTTGACGCAAAACAAATAAACCTTTCAATCGGCACCCCATCGTATCTGAGTACTAGTCAGTTGGTCCACATGTGAAATGTCTGGTGGGGAAACTAACACTATACCAAAGATTTAGCTTCATTAACTTCTTTTAAAGGGGGTTTTTTTTTTTTTTTTTTAAACTTTGTCTGCCATAAGAGCAATAAGTTCTTCAGTTGTATTAGAAAGATAAGATGTGCTTCCAGAACCTGTCACCATATTGCTTTAAATGTTCTGCCATAAAAGGGTCGAATTCGGCCAGAAATTGCAAGCCCAAGGAAATTTCCACTATCAAGTCAATTTAAGTATGTGTTCCACGTAATGCCAGTAGCCCTTGAACAGTTAAATATTTAACTGCAGCAACTACTCTCTGTCTGAATATGGTCTTTTAGACTGATTAGTCTAAATCGTTATTTGGTATCACTCCTTTAGTGTACACATAATCTCTTAGTTGTTCATTTACTTTCCATAAAGCCGGATCCGAACTGAAAATGTCACATTCTCCCACTTTCTGGATCTGTTTCACAAGCAACTTCCTCGAATTTACAAGAGAAAGACTGTAAATTGTCAACGTTGTTTATATTGTCATTCACTATTCCACACTCAGCAGTGCGTGAAAAAAAGGAAGTTATTTTAGGAATCTGCATTTATAACCTTTTCATTTTTTTTTCTTCACACTTTTTTAAAAACTCCGCACCATTAGGTTTTGGTTTATGGTTCATTGTACACACACACTACAATAATTATCACGGTGTTTGTAACACCATGATAATTATTTTAACGAACTTTCGCCTCACCATAAAAAAAGTTACACGTTAAGTCGGAGCGGACCATCTATATCCAGATAAAGCACAGACCGATTTATTGTGGCAGATTGTGCGTGGGTACGCCTACTGTAACTCATTGCAAAACTACACGCAACTTCAATCAACAATAATTACGTACACCAATTAACTGTATAAAAGAAAATTAAATGACTTTCCTTAACTCATCATTAAAGGTACGTTAAATTTGCAAAAGCGATTAATGCAAAATTTTTGGTTCTTAGCTAAATATTTGCGAAATTTTAAGAAAGTTGGTGATTGGGAAAAAAATATCTGAAATAACTGCCTTTTTGAGAATCTTATTTCCTTGCAGCTTTATCACTATCCATATTGTTTTTCAAATAAAATGTAAGAAATCTGGTAAGCAAACTGTCTGTTTTAGCGGCAAAATACAGATCCGTGTATGTATTTTGCTTGTGAATTCGTGTATAAACGTATGTAAATAAAGTGTCCATTCTTGCTAGCATGGTGTGAACACAACAATTTTGTTGGAAACTGCTCTATCTTGCAACATCCTCATCTGCCGTAATCATGAATACTCAATTTTGAAAAATTTTCCATGAACAAAATTTGTTTATTAACAACTTGCATTTACAGACTTGTAAACAAAGATGGCGACTGCGCAACATGTAAAAAAAACTTGACACAACTGTTTCTTCTAAAAAAGTAGAATAAACCTTAACACAACCTTACTTCGATAATTTGACGGTAATGTACACCACTTTGCGCAACACAGCAATAACTGAACACCGCCTCGGAATTGAGCGGCAAAGGCGTAGTTCCCAAGATCAACAACAGATTGCAACACATCAAGGTTTTCTTGGTTATGTTTAGTTGTGTAACAAAACAAACTTGTGTAATTTTCGGTGCCCTAGAAAACCAAGAGCAGTTTTTTTTAATCAGGTTCTTGATTGAGTTTTGACGGCTTTCAGTTCACAGCTTTTTGTGTAAAAATTTTATGACAAAATGACAAATTNTTTGTGTAAAAATTTTATGACAAAATTGTTATTTTGTCATTTCAATTTGGATGTCGTTGACAGTCACTTGTTTAACACTCCCGGCAACGCACGTTTACATTAACAGTGAATTTTTTTACAGTCATTGCTGCAAATATGTTAATAAATAAGACAATATAAAATCATGCAATAACTGAAAAAAAGTTATGTTGCGAAATATATTAACAAAGCATAACACTTGCTTTTTAAAACATGTCTAGAATATTTTAAGAACACTTATTTGTTTTAAAAAATATTTTAATTACGCATTTGCGTATATATATATATATTTTAAAGATCCAACATGGCGCTGATTTTGTCATTTGGCTAACATCCGCTAGATACAAAATCTGCCTTTCGGACACGGCCTGTGCCTGGTGCAGATTTTTCAGCAGCTGCAATATGGTGCTTACAAACAGGAAACAACCTGGAGACATGTGCTATGTTAAGTTTTAATCAATGAAAAAATTTTACATCTTCAATGTAGCAATGAAAATAATTTTCAGTGAAAATGCAATAGTAAAATGTTGACACTTAACAAGGATAACCCAAAAAAATTGTTTTTAAATGCTATTTTTCTAGTTTTTTTAATGTATGCTACAAAATGCTACAGACCGCACAATAAATGCTAAAAGCAACAAAATGTGTTCATAAATGCTCTTTTAATGTGCCTCTACTCATAGACATTTTCTTTGTTATTTAAACAATTTTTTTTTAGCATGCACCCCTAGGCCAGGCTCTAGTGGTAAATCCAGCCCTAAAACTATGGCTGTGATTAACATTTCAAATGATTGTGCGTGCATTGGCCATGCCATATGTTTAACAATGTGATTAAAATGCAATATTTCATTTAGTGACAGAAAAATTCATGCATTATTTTTCTTCCTTGAAACAAATGTAATTATTTCTGCATAACAGCCGGTAAGTTATCCAAAATCTATGATTCAAACTTGGGCTGCTGGAGAGAAGCAGAAAATGCAATAATTTGCTTCCAAAAGCACATTATTATTTTTAATTTGTTTTGGTGGAAAAGTATTTCTATTAAAAGACAATTAAATTTCCTACTGAAGCGGTGTTTTAACCTGTGGTATACCAAAGATTATTTCACAGGATTACCTCCCAAAAATTAGGCATGGCTTAGAACTGATTGCATTTTAGATTCAAGCAAATGCAGTATTTCTCTCACCACTGTCAGATGTCGCCACAGTGCAATTCCACAGTTCACATAAATATAAAAATAAAATACACCGTATTTAAAAATACATGTTTTATTAGAAAAAACAATACAGTCTTCAACATAATAGTTACAAAATAGTCTGCTAAGAGTCAACAATTTTTTTTTAGAAAGGCACAATATCAAAGTCCTATTAAAAACTTTTTGTGCATTACACAATAACGCATGAAAATATGTAATCATAAAAATCCATCCCGAGTAACAACAAACTTACTCAAAATGACAAAACTACACTAAGGATGCTTTAACAAAGCTAAATTACATATTTGTACGCACTTCATAAATAGGTAACCAATAAAACAAATTCTACAAAAGATACATTTAAAAAAAAAAACATTTATATTAATGACAGTACAAAACAATTACTGAAAAGTTATACATTAAAAGATACAGATTCAAGTTATTATCAACCGCACACTTCTTTATAGGCTGTCCACGGTAAAATGACAACTTTCAAGGCCTTCCTGGTTTCTTTTTTTATTTCAGACATTTTTTTTTATCCTTTAACCACCTTTTTAAAATAAATATTGCCATGTATGTGATAAGCACAGTGTGTATATTCCACAGCACTCAGAAGTAAATGTCTAATGCAAAAATCAAATATATTTATTGACTATTAATTCAAATTGAGAGGACTCAAAAGAGCTCACTTTACAGTGAATAGCCTATAACAACCAGAGAGGGTAAGAAGCAGGGAAAGTCACCCCCCCCCCTTCCCACACTAGACATTTTAACACTGAAGAAAATTCAGTTAGATCAAAGCTTAAAATATTAATTGGATTATAATATTTGCCCAATGTTTCTATTTTTAAATCTGCAATCGCTGAAGTAATTCACACATCTTTATTGGATTTACAAAATAGAGCACANGGAAAAAAAAAAAAAAAAAAAACTCTTATATTAAGAGATAATATAACAATTTTTTATTGAAATTGTTATTTATAAGAAAAAGTTATCAATAGAAAGCTAGTTCAAACCCAGCAGCTGTAAATTACATACAAATTTCATGAAATACAACTGTCAGGAAGTATGCAATTCAAATTCTGAAATCCACCATCTCTTCAACCAGACAATATGGGCAGGGCACACAAAAGGTAACTGAACAATTCTAGCCACTATTGAGCAGCCATCACGTTGATGCAAACCAATATTAGATCATTGCCATTTACAACTGTGATACATGTCAGCAAAAATTACAAAAAATTTTAGGGATGGAACAATGCAGATGAACCGGCTGATAGCAAGACCATCGGCATCTGTGGCTGCTGAACACTATTTGCCAATTCCTAGCACTTACTTCAGTAGCATGTACGTAGCATTCACCAACACGTCAACGAATTTAAGACTGTTCACTGTGCGAGGACTCTTGATACAGCGGAACCTCGTCGTTGCGATACTGCCTATTCAGTTTTCCCATAAGAGTAGTTTCTTTTGGACGGTCACAACAAACATTTTATATAAACAATGTTAAAGAAACTTGCATGCTACATCTTTTAAAGCATTACAGTGGATTCTCAATTATTTGTTTTTCAGCAGACCAACAAGAAATAAGTGAGCATGCGGGGAAAACTATGGATACGGACTTTGATTTTAAACCTGAGAAATATTGTACATAACCTTAAAATGCATTTTTGTTTAAACCAACAGACTAAAGACGTTCTTAGAACAACTTATTCAAGTGTTCACTTTAAGTTAAAAACTTCAAATTTTAAAGTTGCACAAAATTTAATTTTTATTTATATTAATATTTTGGTTTAGTATTCCATCGTCAGGCAAGCGATGCTCAATCCCTAGGTTAAAATTATTACAACTGATATATTTGCAACAATTTTTGACAATCATCACTTGCCAAAACATTTTCAAACCTTTACAATTCTAACCAAGCATGCAGCCAATAGTTAATAATCACGCCCGTCAAAATGCCACAATTGCTCTAACCTCATTCCAAATTCTACTCACAATAACAAAGACCTAGTTTGTCAAATAGTGTCAGAGATTGTGTGATTAATTCTCACTGTCTCCGACTAAGAGTGCAGTACACACGCAAGAAGAATAGTAGTCTATAGAACAATAACAACTGTTGCAGAATGCAAACAATACTATCAATAGCATTAGTAGTCTATTATTAGTGTTTTTTGCATTCACGTAACCTTCAAAAACAAATGATTCACGCAATCTTTGGTGAATTTACCTGTGAGAAATACTGCAAAGCAAATAACAAATAAATCATCCAACACAAACTGTATTTCATAGCTAAACAACTGTTCTGAATACTGAATATATAGTACCCTGGCTTTCGGGCAGAATATCTGATCCATGTTTTAAGAGTCGTAGCATGCGGCTGTTGACATTTTTTATATAGGACAATTGTCATGTGTGGTGGGGGGAGACCCCACGCGAAAACTGAATAAACAGTGTCACGAGGTTTTACTGTAATTTACTGCATCAATCGATCAGATATTCTGCTCAAAACCCTAAATATAGCAGGAACAATAGTTTTTCAATGATTTGTCTGCTGTTTACGTTTTACCGTATTTCCTGTCAGCACATTCGCCAAAGATTGTGTGCAACATTCGTTTGTTACCACTACGTGAATGCAAAACAACACTGATAATCGACAACTGGTGCTATTCAATAGTATTGATTACATCAAGTTTTTTGGGGTTCTATTTTGTTTGTACGTCTTTACTGCATTCGTAGGTTGGCGACACTGAAAACTAATCTTTTTAATGAACTCTGTTTATAATGAATGTTATATTGTCTGGTAATAGTTTTTGCTTTACTGTTAAGTCAATTATTTGACCAGTTAAACTGCCATCTTATTTATAATTAAAATTGGTGTTGTATTTCATTTCTATGCTGTAGACACCTAATACAAAGTTCTTAAAGTGTTCACAAAACTGAAGACTTAAATTAAAGTAATGAAGGTATTACCAAATATTGGAAATTGAGAATTATGATTGTGCTCCTCAAAACTGGTATCTGCAAAATGTGGTATCAGCCTAACCCTAATTTTTTTTTTTTTTTTTACAAAATATGCAACAACAGGTGTGAGCTAACTAGTTTCCACTGCATTAAACTACAGTAGAACGCCAAAAAATCTGATCATCATTCAAAGAAAATTGACTAAAAATTCATGTCTGTAGATGTGGCTGCAGTGTGCCGTACACAGCACGACGCCAATTCAAATGCAGTTATTGTATATTTTCTAGAGCTGGGCGGGAAAGGTAATTTAAACTCGGNACACAGCACGACGCCAATTCAAATGCAGTTATTGTATATTTTCTAGAGCTGGGCGGGAAAGGTAATTTAAACTCGAGAAAATTTCGGGCGGGAAAAATAATTTCCCGCGGGAAACGGGACGGGAATTTTTCAATATGCTAGAAAATTAACGAAATGTACAAATAAAAACTTAAGTATTAAGGTATTATGTCAAATTATGCAACCACTATTTGTTATATCCATATTGCTTCTAACGAACTACGTAAACAAACTGTAGAGTGAGTAAATAAAACATTAAAAACAAACTTAAAAATAATGTTTAGTAACAAATTAACGTGTCATAGGTATAGGTTACCGCACTACAAATCACACACAATATTTTAACGTTCATTCAAAACTACAAGTTTATTGATAAAAAATAATCTCTGAATAAAAATTTAAATGTGTTACATCATGCAATAAATAACACGTACGGGTGATTAACAAAATAAAAAACACGAGCAGCACTGTTCCTAACAACGACTATCATTGGGCGACATTATACGTCACGTGAAGTGCTGGCCAATAAAATACCACCTTAGATGAAGAAGATGAGTCGCGTTCGGCAACTGTTCCACGGCCGTATAACCTACAAGAACAAGAATCACATGGCCGTAGAAATGCACGATAATTCTGATTGTTATGAACTTACGTGGGAATGCAATTGCATTCACACCAATTCAAATGTAATTTCACGTGTATGCGTTGGATATGCCTTTCGGCCCGCAATGGAATTATTTGGTGACGTTTATAAGAAGTTCGCAAAATTAAACAAAGTTAATAAGAGTGCATGAAAAGTAGGACTCGTTTCATAGCCATCTTGATTCTTAAAACAATACGGGTTTAAGATTCCAAGCGTTACTTTCTTAATGCTTGTGAGCAGTGTTCATTAATTCAGCTGCTAAAATACGTGCAGAGGAAAATGTTTATTCACGTACAACTGAGCGCCATTATATCAATAAAAAATACTTTTGTTTTAAAAATATACAGGGCCTACTTCACGAGTCTATAACAAGTGTTTCACTTTTAAAGCGACGGACGGCAGATAAAATACAATTAGCGAAATGGAAATACCATTTAGAGTGATGAGCAGTTATTTATTTTAAGATGGCACACAGAAGTTTGTTTACATGCGACGGCTGGTGGCAAACTTTGTATGCATTATATTTATATGAAACCATTAATACTGATAGGTAAGTTAACTTGCATGTATTTATTATTTACTTATGCTGGCAAGATTAGGGCCATGTAGGCCCTCTCTTACATGTGTGTTATAGAACACAGATGTAACAGCAAAATAGCTTAAATAATTTTAATCCCGAAAAATTTACGGGAAAAATTATTTCCCGCCCGACCTTTTCGAAAAATATATTTCCCGAATTTTTCCCGAAAAGTCGGGATCCCGCCCAGCTCTAATATTTTCACATTATTTAGGATTATCTGAATTTTCGCGATTCCGAACAGGCCTCAGTTGCAGTTAGTTCGGGTTTCCAGAGTTATACTGCACACTTCAAAGTACATAATTCACCAGATGNGAACAGGCCTCAGTTGCAGTTAGTTCGGGTTTCCAGAGTTATACTGCACACTTCAAAGTACATAATTCACCAGATCCCTGCCAGATGTTTTATCATTAAATACTTGTTCAGCATAAAGTATTTTCCAGTAGCGAGTATAAAATTTCAAGCCCTTTTGCATACTTTGTATCGAGATTCTACTGTAGTTTGTAACTTTATAAGTTGAGGGCATTGGCAAATGTCTGACACTACACAGAATACCCAATAAATTAATATTCAACAGATTTATTTCAAGTATGTAAAAGCCGACTTGCCTGGCTAAAAAACCAGTTTTCAGGCCGGCCATACTAAATGGACGAGGTATAAGAGTGAAGTTAGTCCCCTCATATTCTTGAAGTGTCTGGATTCTTTCCCATTTGTTGCTGATAAGACAGTGCACAACACACATACTAGAAGAGGATGAAAAAAGCAAGAAAGGATAACTGAAATAATCGGAGAAGAATAGTTTTCAAACACCACAAAACATGACTATAAATAGAAATAATAATAGTGAAAGAAGGTACAATGACGCAGTATTTACATGAGTGATGAAACTAAAAATAACAATATAATACTGATGATACTGCAACACTTTTCAGTCAGAGTCTAAAACTACTGGCAATGCATAAAAAAATATTCAGTTGGCACTTGGGTTTAAAAGTTGCACCCAACTAAAATTTCACGAGCTTAATTGGCTCTGGTACATAAATGCATCAATTACTGTCAAATGGACCCAATACAAACAACAGCAGTGAAAAAATAATATTAAAAGTCATCAAGTAACACTACAAATAGCAAATTGAGTGGAAAATGTATAAAATCCTTCTGTTGGTTTGATCTTCACAACAGCTAAACATTTTGTAAACACCTCTGATAGCATTGTAAAACTAATTGCTTCACTAATAAGGGGGATCAGTCCCAGCCATCTTAGAGTTACAGAATTTTCGCAGTAACTTGCATCACATATTTAAAAAAATTTTATTTGGCCACAGAGAAGGCACAGGGCATTGCTTTGCACATGTTATAAAACATGTAATGCTAGGCTGCTGCTGTTGCCAGAATCATTTATGTAACCACCAGCAGGACAAATAGCTTATTCCATGCCAGAATACACTAGTCAAAAATTAAGGAAGGCAGAAGAGGTGTAACAGTTTGATAAAGTTTGAGAAGCTATTATTTATGCTGCATCGTACAAATTTTTTTGTAAAACATTCTTAAACAAAACACATGGCAAAAATATTGAAAATGTATGATGGCGAGGATTGGTCTCCCTTAAGATTAGAACCAACGGTTTATTTTGCAAATTACTGCAAACTATAATTATTTTTCTCACTAAGCCACTTTGATACAATTGTATGCTTGCTGCATTCCATTTTCAGAATAAGTAAACTGGTAGAAATCATTCCACATTTTCAAAATCCAGGCAACAATGTTGCGCTACACACCAAACAAAGACACAAATGTCATTGTGGTCAACAACTCTCGTTCCTGAGCAAGCTTTAAGAACAGATCACCATTTTTTTTTTTTTTTGCAAATTCAAACTTCCACTATATTACAACATTCCAAATGTCACATACGTCAGCTTTTGTACGCATTCACAGCTAATTAACACCACACAATACCATACCTACCCACGTTAACATCCACAATACTTGAAATCTCAACAAAGACCTCTCACAAACTGTACGGCCAAATAGCATACATGTCATATGAAAAGACCTATGATAAACGTAGGTATAGTTCGTGTTAACACACCGGAACATGGAATAAATTTTTGGATCAAAAAAATGATTCAATCTGCAGATTTTATTTAAAACAGCTAAATCAGTGGAACATGGGTAAATGATAAGGCAATACATTTCTTTTAGGGATGGGTCACTTTACACTGTTTGTTCAACTGGACTTCTACTAATGGAACAAAAAACACCAATTTTAAGACTTAAAAAATACACTAGACAAATACCTACTATATTTCTTTCATTACAAATCTAAGTGATTTCACAAGTAATGTGCAGTGACAAGAAGTAAACAATCATAAATTAAATAAATAAATTTAAAACACTAAAAAATATGTAATACAAAAATATATTCAGCAATATTTTCAAGAGCGTCGATGAATTAAAAGATTTGGGTGGTTAATGTTACAATGCACCAAGTCAACAAAGACCACCATTTCCATTAGTTTGGATTGTAACCAACAACTTGTTTCTTGCTTAAAAACAAATGAGCAACATAAAATACAGAAGAAATTTAACTCTGCACAACAAAAAGCATATTTAAGGTCTCAGTCGAAGTCTGCAATCATGTAGTTTAAATGGGAAATCAAAGTTATATATCTCTCTTCTCATTACATCAGTTTAACTATTTCATACAAAAATATATGGAACACAACTTTCTCAGAGAATATTACAATGCTAATTTTATTTGTTCATCATTTTCTTTTGTAAAATGTAAATCTCAATGTTATAGACATTAAAAAATATATTAAACACAAAAACAGCAATTAAAAAAAAAAATGTCATGTATAGTTCATTCACGGTTACTTCCAACCTTTTTGGAGCCCTGCTTTCTTGCTACTACTCCACCTCATGCAAACAAAACCTAACCAAGTACAGAAAATTACACCACAGTGGCAGCATTCAAGTGCATTCACTTTAATAATACTGTACACGAGAACTATTTCTTTCAAGACATTACAAACACACCCATTTTCACAGTTTTTATTAATATGAAATATAAAAGAAATGTAATAAATTTAAGTCAACAGAAGATCGAGACACATTTCAGAAAGAACCAAACAGCATACATGGGGAGATTTTGCAAAGGTGCAATTCAAAAAGCACGAAGAGACCGTGGAATAAGCTATAGCATACGTTTTATTTAAAATGGTTATCTTTAAAACTGATTCATCGAGAATGAATTTCTTAAACATTGTTACTCTATTTAAACTATTTGGCTGAAGACTTGGTAGACACCCTTAAACATGAATTACAGTTGAAATGTAAATTTGCAGAACAAATGTCCCCATATTACGAAGTTTTAGACCACTGGCTGTACAAACAACATTCAAGATGTGTAGTGCCATTAAATATGAGTAACACAGCAGGGCAACTTGCACACGACATTAGTTTTGTGTTCTGAAGCAACAGCATTAAACAAATAGTTTCGTGGTCACATCTCCAAGAATATTTTTATGCGCCATTATCATGTGTGGAACTTGAGCCACCTCGAAATCCCCAACCTCACGACTACACTCAATAGGGCATTTTGAACATTAAAATATTAACTAGTGGCCAGTCACAGCAAACTGCAATGCTTTCAGAGCTGAAGAAACTGAATTGAGCCAAAGTGTGGTTTTTACATTGTGGTAATGTGTACATTCATGAAATGAACAAGTTGTAAAAATGAATGCCTGAATTAAAAAATAGCTTTCATAACACAGGCTTTGCTTGATGCTTTAAAGAGACATTTATTTCTCACAACATTAAACTTGTGCAGTGCCATTGGAAATGTGAGTGTTAAGTCAAATGCTTCATATATCTGTTGGACACACCAGTGTAACTGCACTTGTTAAAACTCTGAACTGGGTATGAAATGGAAGTGACCCCATCTCTAATTTCTAAACATAATTAATTATACCTCCCCAATACTCAACAATGATTATAAACAAGAAAACTATGTAACAATAATTAAATTAACAAAAAAGTAACATTTTTGTTTATGTAACTGTTATACAAACATTGTCAAGTTTCACACAAATAAAAATAAATCTCATAAAATATTTACTCATGAATGAGCTGACAAAACCTGGACTTAAATGGTGGAAATATTTTCTGTAAGAGACTATCAAACTAAATGAAAATCGCACACACTGTATTTTTGCTTTACCTAACAAGAAAGGCACGATGAAAAAGGCCAACAAATCAACAGTGATACAATCACTTTACGGTAAAGTATGGGTTGCCTTTGCAATTGGCCACATGACAGGACCTTTCAGAACAACTTCTCCAAGACACTCCTTGATCCTGACAAATTTACGCTTGAACTCCAACCCACAGCCTTTGGACAACCGAAAGTCTAACAGTGTTTGACCATCCATGTCCAGGATCATAGCTTTGAAAACCAAAAGCATTTTCCGACGATCTTGAGATGTGATTGTGATCTGCAAACAATTCAACATTTCTTTATAACACACACGATATTTGCAGCATACTAGTTAAATGAGCTAAGAGATGAGTATTGTATAGATATTGTGATGGTTTTTATGGAAGTGGAGAAGGCTTACCATTATGAATAGTGTACAGAAAAGCAAGGTTTGGGTCGGAGGGAAGCAGAAGTAGAGGAGGAAACAATAAGCAGAGTTGCGGAAATACACACACACAAAAAAAGTAATTGTTGGGGGGTGGGGGTGTGTGTTAGAGGATGGTCGAGATTAGGAGATAGAAGTAAAGGGGGTTGAGAGNGAGGACGATACTACTTTTTTTTGCCACATAACAGCTTCCCCTCTCAAGGGGAGGAAGGAAATTGTGTGGCTGAGAAAGAAACAAGACAAACTAGACGCTCACACAAAGAACCAGCTTAAAAACAATTATGGGAAATCTTTAGTGACAGGGCTTAAAGATATTTCAATGGATGCAATATCCGATAAAGGCAGGAAATTGACGGTTATGGTATATTAGCACATGCATTTTTGCTACATCAAAAGTCAACTGTATTTCAAATTAATTTAAAACACAAGTGATATTTGACCATATGAAAAACAAAGTAGAAAAGCACTGCAGAACCTGCACTTACCACATTTACTGTGTGTATTTTCCATGAACAAGCATTCTTCTCCAATACTAAGCATAACTGCTTGCTAATCTCTTCACAACCAACCTTGACGAAGAACCTTGTCATACGCTTCACCAATTTCTGGTAGGTGGGCTGTAAACAAAGAAAAACAAAGTATGTTAACAATCTGAAATCTAAGAGGGGCAAAAGAGAGAACTTTCAGTAATGCTTTCACGCCGAGATTTTTTTTCCAGCACAAAAGGGAAGACGTGAGGAAACTGGAGAAATTCCAGAATACAAACAATGGCGCAGTGAAAGGGAAGTATGAAAAAATCTACAGGCCAACAGCAACACCCATCATGCTTCCAATGTGGATGGGTGAACCTGCTGGGAATTTAACCCAGTCTGCTGTGGTGGGATGCTGCAAATGATCTGACAAGCATATAACTGCACCCCCTGTAACCTAGAGGAGTGGATCCCTAGCTGCTTAGCTGCATCACATAGTAACAAAAGTAAAACAGCCGCTTATACCAACTCCAGCCGCACACACCAATAAAATGGCATTACTGGTAGAAAAGTGTATGTACACCGGTCACCTATGTACTCTCTATTGGTCGTGCTGCCAGCTAGCAACTTTTGCAGAATGCAGTCACCAATCAGACCATTCCCAGAGCCTCAAGAATGGATACGCCCACATCAAAAGAACCAACACCCCATTTCTCGTTTGTGTACTTATCAACTTGACCTGCCTCCTCACCTGTGTGGACGGGGTGGAGCCCTGCGTGCAATTGAACTGTGAGCTGAGTAGGAGGTCATCGAGGGCCGCTGGCTGGGAAAAGGAGAAGGGCACTCCGTTCACTTCCAGGCCTGCTGGCTCCAGGGAGCCTTGACAGTCATGCGGCTCCGGCTGAGAGTGGCTGATACGTGAGCCGTCCTGGGCACAGTCTGGTGGTGAAATATTCATCCCAGAACACACACGCTTCATCCTAGAGCTGTCTGGTGACTCCATCGTTCTCCCACCTGTTGAGCAAGGCCATGCATTGATAACCCACTGTCGTGTCATTACTGGTATTTGGCAAACAAGAACAACACATCACACTCGAGTTTATATAAAAACAGCATTACAGACTGTATTTTTTTAAAAAGACCNTGGCAAACAAGAACAACACATCACACTCGAGTTTATATAAAAACAGCATTACAGACTGTATTTTTTTAAAAAGACAGTACTATAGGTCTCTTAATAAAATTTAGAACTTTTCTGGAAACTTAATGATTAAATAAGCCTATGTGCAGGGGTACAAACAAGATGTGGTAATAGTGGAACAGTAGGNTTTTCTGGAAACTTAATGATTAAATAAGCCTATGTGCAGGGGTACAAACAAGATGTGGTAATAGTGGAACAGTAGGTTGCGATACTATGCTATCAAGATGTGAAAAACATTTCTCAAGAAGATTTTGCAAAAAAGATTAAACTGGTGCTGAACACCACATCTGCTGAGAGCTTAAAACTACAATGTATGACCAGAGAAGGAAGTCATGTTTGGAAACACTGTTTATATATACATACATACATATATACACCCCAAAAAAAGTTGGGGAACACTGCAAAGAGGAATTAACTGGATAGGTGATGCCAATGCGCAACCTTGCATGCACCACCCAAATGAGATATGTATGAGGAAGGATTGCTGTGCTTGCCGTGTAAACATCTTTCAGTGGAGCTCATGCCCTGCATTAATGAGAAAATTGGGAATTTTAGAAAGTCATACTTGGAAAATTTAACAAAATCATCCTACTGGTTATAGTTAAAGACAGAAAAAATTAACTGATTAAAGTTGGATGTTAAAATCAGCGTAGATTTACTGATTAAAGTTAAAATGAGCATAGATTTACTCATTAAAGTTAAAATCAGCATAGATTAACTGATTAAAGTTAAAGAACCACACCAATGATTCCAGTTAAAATACCGTATTTTATTGCATGTAAGTTGCCTGCGCTTATAGGNGTGAGCATAAATTAACTGATTAAAGTTGGATGTTAAAATCAGCGTAGATTTACTGATTAAAGTTAAAATGAGCATAGATTTACTCATTAAAGTTAAAATCAGCATAGATTAACTGATTAAAGTTAAAGAACCACACCAATGATTCCAGTTAAAATACCGTATTTTATTGCATGTAAGTTGCCTGCGCTTATAGGTAGCACCACTATTTTCAGACTGTTAAGCAAGCAGTGGTGCCATGCGTAGCTACAGGCCTACAGTGCAGTCACAGTGCGCCGCAAGTTTGTTGGACGTAGTTCGTTTGGAATGTTCACATATAGCACTCGAGACGCAGCCTTGACTGCCGGAGTTTATATATTTATTGGAAAAAAGAAATAACTTATAAACATGAAATTTAATTTTAAGTGATAATTTTTTATCAAGCTTTAATTTTAAATATTTTTAACTATGTATGTTAAAAGCATAACCCCAACCATTATTTCCGCAGTTTATCTTTGAAAGTTTTAAATAAACATGCAAAATATAAACAGGCAATTGAATATTTCCGTTACGTAATTCCCTTCACAATCCCTAACAGAAAAATTAATTTTAAAAGAATCAAATGAAATAAAAGGAATCAATTTTTGCCATACGATAACTGACAACCGATTATTCTCGAAAGTTTTCTGTGGAATGCACAGAGATAGCAGCACATTAGCGTTGGTTATCGGGTACCAAATGTTAGCCTTGACTTGCAAGTCTTTCTCTTATATCGTCTTTGCGCAGCACTTAGTGTTGTTTTGATGATGTAGCAGTGAAGAAGTGCAGGAGAGTTTCCTGCTGGAAAAGCGAAGTACCTACACCGCAGGTTTCAAAATGAAAGTAATTTTGATTGCTTAAGAGTTTGGAAATCAAGCAGTGGGCCGCGAATTCGGAGTAAATGAAAATTTCGTGCGGGACTGAGGTTCTCTCACTTATAGGTTGCACCCCTAGTTTTCAATAAAAACTGTTAAAAATAAAAGGTGCGACTTATATGCAATAGAATATGGTAGTCTCAAAAAGTTTTTCGCCAGACATTGAGAACAGGATAGGAGGTGGAGAGGGGGGAGGCGCAGGCGCAAGAAGCCTATTTTTTTTGAGCTTATTAAGTAACAAAACTTATTAAAAGAGTTACCTGAAAATAAGGCACTGCTGTGAAAAATACTTAATTATTATGTATTTTACAGTACACTGTACTACTGTATTTGCTGGTTCATGATTATACAAACAAAACTGTAATACACAATGCCACTCAGTATTAGTAGTTATACTAAAATGGGTAATACCTTCTTCTCCATGCCCAGATTTTGTATACAGTCTTTGTTTTCAGTATCATTTAAGCTAAAATAGAGTCTCATTTGGTGTTATACAAACACATTCATTTAGGTTTCATTCATACACCCCACGGTACATATAACTTTGTCAAAATCCCCCCCCCCCCCAATCAAATCATTGAGAGATGATCATGCTAGGAGCACACACGTCAAGAGGTGGCGCAAAGTTTCACTATTTCATCACCTAACACACTACTTTCTTTTTAAATATAGACTAGTACGTCCAAATCAAGTGTAAAAACAGAATTGCATAAATAATGTCATATTTGTGATGTACAATCTTAGTAAGCGTGGAATATCTGAAGTCTGTCATTTGCAAAGACTTTCATATTTATTTCTTAATCCAAACAATTTAGTCCAGTTTCAAAGCAATCAAAATAGCATCATTGTTATCTGGCTATATGGAACACAAGTGAATTTTGCAAAACCAGAACCTCAGTATAAATCTAAGTGCTTTACATTTACATATTTATAAACTCATTTTATAATGACAATAATGCCATTAATGAGTACAATTTGATGCAGTTCAGAACATATGTTTACACATCAAACGATTGAGCCTTGCGCCATACACCTCGCACTCAAGTAACCGATTTTCAATTATATTCATTAACTAAACTATCTGAGAATAATTTTTTTATTTTAGTGATTGGCACATTTCCAGATATCGCCTATCTGTTTAATTCAGCAATACTGTCAGTAAAGAATCACTATCGCTTTAAAATCACAAAAAAACTGGCAGATCCTAGATTTTACGGGTAAAATTCCCTCAGTAGGTACAAGGATTCTATTATGCACAATTTTAAAATAACCTAATATCCTAGAAGGGCATACAAGGTGTGTGTGTGAACGTCGTGGGTGGTGTTGGGATCTTTTCCGTGTTTGTGGAACAAACTGATGGTGCCAGCAACCAGCCGAAAGAATTTTATGCTTTCTTTCTCAGCACAACCAAATAGGACATCTTCGACAGGCACTGTGGCCAACAAATCACTTTGCACTTCAACCCAACTGGAACCCCTCACTTCAGAGGTGGTGTCAAGGCAGTTAAGTCGCACCTAACTAAGGTTGTTGAAAAGCAGTTGCTAAGTTATTAGGAGTTGTACACAGTACTCAACCAGGTGGAGGCAGTTTTCAACTCTCAACCATCATGGGCTTTGTCACAGATCCTTTGGATCTCTGGGCACTGAACCCAAGACATTTTTATTGATATTACGACCACCTCAGACGCTCCAAGGAAGATGTGACTACAACTCCAGCTACAAGACAAGTAGACCAAAGATGCGCCTAACCAGCAAGTGGGCACACTTGTCCTTGTTCAAGAACCTAACATACCATCTATTAACTGGCGCCTGGAGTCGTGCTGTGAAAACATTTCCTGCCCTTGGTGTAATTTATGTGGCTCAGGTCTTACCTCAGGAACTGTTACCAAACCAGTCTTGAAACTATGCCCACTGGCAGTGAATTAGTTGAAATATAATATTTCAAGGCAGGTGGTATCTAGTGGCAGTGGGTATTTGTGTTTACACACATACTAAATTTTTTTGTACCGAGTTTGTATTTCATGGGTCTGGCACCGTGATCCAACAGTTTTTTTTTAGTGGCATGCAAACCAGACAGATTTGCACCCACCATAGAATGTCAAAAATGGTGTTGGTACCATTCTCATCAAACGAAACACAAACTAATTCAGTTTCCTGGTCTACTGACTCAGTTGTATGCATGCGAGGAAAAGGCAGTTTTATATAAAATAAAAAAATGCCTGAAACTTAAGATATTGAAAAGTCACAAGGACACTAACCAGCACAATTAAAAGCAATATTTTAAATGTGTTCAGCAAAATTACATCCCATACAAAACTGTAACTGACACGGGTGGGAGGAGGATGAGCTAGGATGAATACACATGGTAGATCTTGAATATGACCGCAAGTTAACTTACCAGGGGACTACATTCAGGGTTCTTGGATCGAGGGGCATCGTCCGCCCCGCAAGCACTGACCGGGCTTTGATGGTGTCAGCAATCCTGACGGCTGGGAGCATGGGGCTTCGCTCGCCCATATTTTGTTGGCGACATGTGAAGCAGTCGGTTGTGGACGGGATCTGTGAATGCAACGGTTCGAAAATTGGCGGGGGTGTCTGGTGGCGGTTTTACGAATGAGGCTGTGTGACGTGTTTGTGCTGGTGTTTGGGATGACCAGACTAACCTCGCAGTGCGGCAGGACTAGAGTAGGACAGAGGCTACGCTGGATTTAAGGAGAGTATTAGTGCTTGTTTAGTTATTATGTACTTTAGCTTCAGGATCAATTGATAGGGTCTAAGTTACGGTAGTTGTTTGTGCATCCCCAACCTCCCCTCTCAGCACACGTAACACTTAACTTAAGTGTGAGGTGCCCCAAGAGTTGCAAGGAAGCAGCTAGTAAATCTATGCATTAAGATTTCTGAACATTCTGTAACAGGAAAAGTCGCAGAGTTCTCATAGTTCACGGATAATTCAGAAAATGTTTTTTTAAGCTATTGAGTTATATTTATGTTAAATGCTGACATGCTTACATGTTAATAAATTTAGTAAGAAATTGTCCCTCAGAATTAATCAGCTTCATTACTCTAGTATTGACACCACTAACAGATAAGATACCTATAATTACCTCTCAATGCAAAGGATTACAAAGTTGGGGGGAGAAGAGGTAGATTTAAAGGAAGCAAGGTCNCAAAATTAATAGCTCAATTACGCCCCGTTGTAAGCTCAGATATTCAGTTTCAACCCCAGGATTACAAAGTTGGGGGGAGAAGAGGTAGATTTAAAGGAAGCAAGGTCAATACAAGAGCTGCTACAGAGCCTGCTTCCTCCCTCTTTTGTGCCAGTATTTTCAAACAAAGTTTTCAACATAACTATACAAATTTCACAAAATAAACCCAAAATATAATTTGCTTTTCATCGAAATTTGTGTACACAGCCTTTCACGTTTTAAAAAATAAGCATGAATGTAATTGATAGAAACCATTTGATATTTCAAATCTCTCCTCTTATCCACTTTACCAATCAAAAGTTTTATCTATGTTGAAAAATTATATAATAAAAGTGATAAGTACCATGCATCCATTAATGACATTTTGGAAACTAACACAAAGCCTGAAATTATAATACTATCAACAGTAAAAATACAAAAAGCAATGCACTGACAAAGACAAAAGTTGAATGACATAGAATTCCATCCAATATGTCAACACAAAAATACTGTAGACACTGTATGTGTGTACAGTATTTGTTTTGTTGACCAGTTTGCTTCCAACTCATCTCTGATTTTAGGAACACTGTGGAAATTGCAGCAACAGCAGCAGTTGACCCCATCTTGTTGGACAAACTGTTTTCCTGACTTCGGTAATCTAGCTTTATGAAGCCCAATCCACTCATACAGCTAGATCACCAAAGAGAGGACAACAGCATAATCTTCTTATTCTGAAATGCAAAGTTTTTTTCAAACAAGGAAAAATTTATACAGCAAAACTTTCTTTTTTTAGAACAAAAGCTGATCTCACACCAATCTTTTGGTTCAATAACTGGGTAGCTTCCCTTTTCTTTTTACACACTTCAAAAAAAACAACCTGCAACCCCAAAGTAGCAACCCAAACTGTGACCAATAATACAATCCACTTAACAAAAACCCTTTTCCCCATTCACAAACTACATCCAGACTGCACGTTGTACCCACTTTAATTATGGCATGCCATGCACAATCCTACAGAAGTGATAACGTGACATGTAGTGAAATCCTGTGAACAAATTTCTTTAACAGCACAGAACTTTCCCACAAAATTTGACAATTGGTTGAAACAGGCATAAGAGTACAAGCACTTAGGTATCATACTCTGGTGTATAACCCTCAAGAATATTTGTTTTTAATTGATAAATTCTTGAAAAAGTAGTTTTTCCCGTAATTTTTAGTGATCCTTTTGTGACCAGTCTCGGTACTTGTGTGATGTTAAAACTGTATCCACGGAACCTTGTTATGCATAATACTAAGAATTAAAAAATGTAACTAATACAACAAAAAACCAGATAAAACAAACTTGTTTATACTAGAGCTGGGCAGGAAAGGTAATTTGGGCTTGGGAAAATTTTGGGCAGGAAAAATAATTTCCCTCGGAAAACAGGACGGGAATTTTTCGGTACACTAGAAAATTAACTAAATGTACAAATTAAAACTTAAGGATTAATATATTATGTCAAATTATGCAATTCACAATAAAATGTATACTATTACAATACATACGTTTTAAGTTTTGACACTACAAACACAAATACTATAACAGTTTAACTATACTGCAATATTACCCTCTTTGAAAATGTATTCCTTGACAGAACTGAATAAAATGGTTGGGCCACTTTGAATATTTCATGAAATTTTTTTGTTTTCAATGACACTAGCTATCCATTCCCCTATATTATCTGTTATTTTCATTGGGCAACATTCTACGTCATGCGAAGTGCTGGTCAATAAAATACCACCACCTTAGATGAAGATGTGTCTCGTTCGGCAACGGTTCGATTGCCGTGTAACCAACAAGAATTGCGTGGCCGTAGAAATGCACTATCATTCCGATTTTTATGAACTTAAGGAGACATGCAATTGCATTCACACCAATTTAAATGTAATTTTTTATGTATGCGTTTGATATGCCTTTCAGCCAGCGATGGAATTATGTGATAGTGTTTCTAAGAAGTTCACAAAATTAAACAAAGCTAAGAGTGCATGAAAAGTAAGAGACTCATTTCATAGCCATATCAATTCCAATACAGGCTTAAAATTCCAAACGTACATTTCTTAACGCTTGGGAGCAGCGTGCATTAATTCAGGCGCTAAAATACGTGCAGAGGAAAATGTTTAATCAGGCACAAATGAACACCATTACATATATCAATAAAAAATACATTCACGATTCTATAACAAGCGTTTTACTTTTAAAGCGATGGACGGCAGAAAAAATACCATTAGCGAAATGGAAATACCATGTAGAGCAGAGTTTCCTAACCTTCTTCAGCCACGGACCCCTAGGAAATCAAGCACAATTTTCAAGGACCCCCTTAATAAAAAAAAAGCATAGCGATTACGAGACTTTAGGTGGCATTTATTTACTATTGTTAAATGGTCCAGAGATGAGACTGCAAACCCCAGGTTAAGAAACACTGATTTAGAGGAATGAGCAGTTATTTACTTTAGGAAGGCAGACAGCAGTTTGTTTACATACGACGGCTGGTGGCAATCTTTGTATGCATTATATTTATATTAAAACTATTAATACTGATAGGTACGTTGATTTGCATTTATTTATTATTTACTTATACTGGATTTACTTATACGTGTGCTACAGAACACAGAAATAACAGCAAAATAGCTTAAATAATTTTAATCCCGAAAAATTTACAGGAAAATTATTTCCCACCCGATTTTAATATATTTCCCGAAGTCGGGATCCTGCCCAGCTCTAGTTTATACTTTTAGGTAACCAATCAAATTTAAATAAGCTTACCTTCAGGACTATTTTTTCCCACAATTTTACATACCAGGGTTATTAATGACACAAACCCACAATAATAATAATAATAATTAAAAACTAACTAAAACAGTTTTGATTCCTGTGAAAACACTATTACATTCATTTCAGTTCAGTATGAAAATATACCACTGAAAAAACTACAAAAAAAAAAAAAGTTACACATTTTGCAGTTCTCACTAAAACTGTTGATTTTCTACTATAAGATATTTTTTCATATAGCAATTTTAGTTCTTTCTGTTCTCAGAAACAGTTCCTACTGAAGAAATTGCTCCATAAACAGACCCGTGTGCCACATGGAGTCTTCTGTCATATGCCCCTTCAAACATTCTTTATTTATTGAAAAGCATCTCTCAACAGCCACATTGCCATGGAACATTACCAGTATTTTCTGAAAGAAAGTAAGTAGTGCTGTATTCACTCATTTTAAATCAGAAATGAGATTCACAAGATCAGAAAACTGCCAAGATTATGTTACTTCCAGTCAAATTGCTTGGTAGCATAAAAAACAACATTTTCACTAAATTTTGTTAAAATAATCCCTCTTCAGAGTCAGCAACTGATGGTGTCAGTTTCGCCCCAAACACCTCAAGGGCAACAGTGATTTGTGAGCTATAAACATTAGACTTTCCTCATTATTTCAGAATCTATACACAACAAACCTTTTGCAATCTTGAATGCAAAGACATTTTAATACAAGCTCTGAAAATAAATGTTTAAAATAGCATTTGCATTCTTTTCGAAATCTCATTACTCTTAAGTAAAAATTCCATTTTGGCTAGCAATATCAGCCAAGGTTTCCTTAACTTTTTGAAGTTCTCAGAGTATGGTGGCTTTCGTTCAACAGATTTCACATATTTTCTCAGGTGTGGTCCCATTTAAATGGCTCGCCAGAGCACTTGTGATTTCTCCACCCATCTTACCTGACAATTTCCCTGCAAATACTGTGGATCCTGTTATCGATGAGTACTCTGCTGTTCTTGTTTGGAAATCATTGAAGAGGTAGAAAGTGAACTAAGAAAGCCATTAATGAATTCCATTTGTTTTACTATGAGCTGTTTTGTATGCTTCTTGGGCAGTGTGTAACTAACATGTACCAACATCAAAAATTCCTGCCTATCACATTCACCTTTTAAAATTTCTTTCTTGAAGGTCTCCCAAATTTTTAAGTTAACATTTGTCCCATTACCAGAAATTTGTACGATATTACTCAAGGGTATTCTCAAATTAATCAGGGCACTCGTGAACTTTTCAACCAATCGAGACTGTCAAAAAGGGGTAATTGTTTCTGGTACACTGCACTTTTGGCGTGGGAGGTCTGTTCCAATCTCCAAAGACGAACCACTTTTGATGTACTGACACAATCTCCTTTGTTTGAATGTGGAAAATTGATTAAATTCTGCCTGCAACAGAAAAGTTCAGACGACAAATTTTTTTTGTGAAGTTTGCCACTTTCGTGAACCTTCACACTACTACTTGGAACCTACATTTCCCAGGCATTATCGGCAGCTATTACGTGAGACATGTTCTGGCATATTTATTCTCAGTTTCTTATAACTTCAGTAAATTTCGACAGTTCGAGAAAAAAAAAAAAAAAAAGTGTGGTTATAATGTATCTCTCTGTCACCGCTGACTGCAAAGAAAACAATTTTTGTAAACTGACTGATGACGTCCATTAGAAATGGCAATGACATCGCTGTTGGACAATGGTTCTATAGTGCCGGTCAGAGGCATTGGTGTCGCTTTACCTTGCTTGGGTCTCACCCAGAGTAGATAGTGATTCAGCAACTGCTGGCTGGAACGAGGGCCTTGTCCTAGGGCAGCTGCTGGGCTAATCGCTGGTGCGGGCGACGATGAGGGTCTGGTAGATTGGTCACTTTACTGTGTCCCAAACAACCAGCTAACTGCCCGAGTGCTGTGGTACAACACATAGCCTACATGTGTATTGTAGCATTGGATGTAGGCTAGACATGGTTCCTTTCAGCATACTACAAGTATAAAATTACAAAGGATGACACGTGAACCAAGGCATTTGTTTTGTGAAAAGGGAATGTAAAAAACTAAATGAAAGACGAAGGACCTCCTAGTAGAAACAACTGGATGAAATTGTGCAAACGCGTGTGTGTACACACGCAAACTTTTGCATCCCAAACAAAATCAAGAATTTTGGATTGCTGAAAGAAATATAACTTACAAAATGTAATATAATGGATTAAAAAGTGTAAATAAATATGGCCCCATATTTCTGATAAATAAATAAAATTAACTGATTTAAGCACTAATTTTTTTTTTCTTATTTCAAGTATTTTCATTTTGCCAAATAAATTGCATAGCAAAAAAATGCACATGCACTCTCAGTCTAGCACTGTGTTTAAACTTACTTTACGATGTAAACAGGTAGTATGTATCCTGGGTTTACCATTTTATTCTAAAGACATCGGAATACTAAATTCTTAAATTTGTAATTAAATCTCAGAGTTTCTCACAAGACAACTGAAAATGAAATTAGATTTTAATGATAGCTACGAGCTTTTCTTGAACCTAATTCTTGGCACCAGCAAGTGGTTATTCATAATGGTTTGGGGTATTATTTCTTCTAATGATGTAATATTTAAATCAATCAATATACCATATTCACCCGAATATACGACTATATTTTGTTCCAAATTTAACTTTCAAAAATTTAGGGGTAGTGTTATTTTCGCATTACAAAAAAAATTGAGGTTAATATTTATGCATAGGTAATAGTAACAGAACTTAGTTCATGGTTTCTAGAGAAATATTCTAATCTTTCGAAAAACACAAGTTTGGTTTGTCGCTACCCGGCCACCTGAGTTATACAGGATGGTGGGCAGTAGTTCATATTTATTGGTGCAGACTAAGGGCACCTGAGGCAGGTCACATAGTTATTACACATACTGGCGAGACTGAGTCCCCCTGCAAGTCGTTTGTCTGAAGGGCTGAATACTATGCGTCGGGGAACGTTGTTGAAGGGAGACGTTTCTCTACTTATCTGTGACTGCGGCTTTTGGTGAGTTGTCTTCGTTGGTAGCCGAGGCATGGTGAGTTGGGTGGCCCTCGATGACGTGCTCTACTAAGTTGGCTTTTTCCTGCGGTTTTGACGGTCTCTCTCTGAAGTCCGGGATCAGGGTTCTCCCGTAACTTGTACTTTCCCTGCGATCCCGGCTGGCGTTCCTAGTTTTGGAGAGTGCTTACTCCTCGTCCTTCTTCCGGCTATCGCGTTTCTGTCTGCATTCCTAACCGCGGAAACTGCCATTACGTTTTCAGGATCACAACTGCCCGACAATCACTGACTGACCGCTCGCGACTAAATGACCACGAACCTTTGCTGCTCCTGAATTTAACCTGTCTCCAGATATATTCAAATTGGCTGTCAGCAGATTGTGTCGAGAGAAACAGGGACTTCCCTCGTGTAACTCGCAGGTTTTTTGTATAGGATTAAGTGTCTCCTCAGCGGCTCGTGCGCTCCAACTAGGGGTGGAGGGAGGGGTGTGGCAAGTGTCTCTGGGGTTCCTGGCAGCTGTGTTGGCACTAATCTCAGCGGGGGTTACCCTGTTTCCTTCGCCGAGGGCTTATATCAGCAAATTTTCGGGACTTTCCCTGTTTTTCTAGCCTTGGTTCATCCCCCGCTTATTTTTATATATCGGGACTTCCCCGAGGATTATTTCTCAGGGTGTGAATACAGCAAAATTCCTATCCCTATGCACTTGCCACGCGTCAGGTTAATATTATCAAAAGAGATATAAAACAATCAGAACAAAATGTGAGGTTAACTTCAATTTCCATCACGCTTTTCTTCCAATAGACTTTGTTACTGGTCTTTAATCCAGGCGTGCAGATATTTCTAATTATCACGAAACCACCTGACAAAACCACTGCTAAAATATCGGTAAAAGTATTAAATATGCATAAATGAGTCAGTGCATTACATTACACTACAGGTGATTATGTTTGGTTAGGTTGCGTTTACCAAAGATACAATTGTAACATGGAGGTAAACTAAACATCTTGTGATCACCAAAATGGCGGCATTTCTGTGAATGCGAGTGATCAAAATTGTTTGATGACCAACTTTAGCACTGACGTTCAATATTCCCAGAGTGAATACGTCTGGGGTTGAGTATGAGATAGTAGACTTCTAATTTATTTTTCCGTACTTTGTTAAACTAATGGTGGCTCGTAAGAAAAAAAGCATAACAATTTTTCTGCAGCCAGGCATTTTTCCTTTACCAAAGCAAATGTTCGTAAGAATTTTCATGGGATCTTTGATTTTTCTTTTATCATCATGGCCTGTCAATAAGTATTTGGGGCAAAACTGAATTTTTCCCATTAGCAAAGGGTAAATGCAGGGGGCCGTCTTATATTCAGGTGAATACGGTATTTGTAATGAAAGTTCAGATTATCCCACAAGAAGAAAGTGAAAATGGACTACAGATGTGGAAAGTTATGTGGCGTTCAATGTTTGTCTGCATATTAAATAAAATAAATATTTTAGTTTGAAATTTTTTTTTAAAACAGAATATGAAACTGATTTCACACAAAAACAGAACTATTACCACATTTTTTTTAGGTTATGAAATTAAATTCAATCAGTCCTGATTTTATGAAGTCATTCTTGGGAACTGAAACACTCTTGTAAAACCAGGGCTTTACTGTATGCAGAGTGCAGTCGGAAAATCACGAGGAACACAGGCGACGGCACCACAGCACTGCTTTGGTAATCTAGCTTTATGAACTATCAAAGCAATCATACAGCTACATCACCAAAGCAAAGCCACAGTCACCCCATTTTTCCACAATCCTCCATCTGGGACGCTGGCCATTCTTCAGCAACATGCTTATTAAATTAGGCAACACATCACCTTCCTCAAACAAGCATTGAAAATACATACAATATTATGCTCACACTATTGAATTATTGAAACTACCATGCAGACTACAAATAAAAAGCAAATAAAATGTAATTAAAATGAGCTTTCATACTGTCTAGTTATAAATAGTAATGAATCTATAAACCCAAATCAACCTTATGTTGCAACCACAAAATTCTACAGATGGCAATACAGTGTTAATGAAGAAAGTACACACTATTTGGTTACAAATTTATTTTCAAAATAATCTACACATGCACCAATGAACACGAACAAATACTAAAAAATCCACATGCTTAAAGAGAGGTTGCTACCACACTAGTCCTCGCAGCATCACTCACAATATTGAATATGGTAAAAACAGAAACTAAAATTCACAGGCATAGAAAACCAAACTCCAAAGTAGAAGTGATACTAATACCTGCTATTTAGGGGAATCAATTCCCACTATCTCGAGTTTATAACATTTCAGACACAAATTTTGTTTTAGGTTTTTGTGCTCAATAAAACAAATAATCCATTAAACTTTCTTTTAAAGCTATTATTACTTGGCTGCTATTAGTAATTTTTATCATCGCCCACAAGAAGTAATCACTTATTTCTTCTCAGATTACCTTATAAAAAGTAGACAGAAAGTACAAGCACTTGCTGGGCGGTACTTGTGAACACACACACAGTCAGAAAAACACTTCCCCACAGATGCGAGGCCGCGCAACTTTTCGCTGGCTAAGCCAGCTTCATTAGGCGGCGAGCGGTAGTTGGCAAATAGTGAATCTAGCAGCCAGGAAGGGAACTAGGGTGAGATGGGAAAATTGAAATGTGGAGGAAGGGTTATCTTATGTTTAAGCTATGAGTATGTCTGGATTTGGTGATGTATTGGCAGGCCAGTTCCCAGCATCACAGTTCTGCCCTATTATTAGAAGGAAGTAGGGGCCTCACAACTCTGCTTGTGTAACAGTAGTCAAAGTTCTGGTTGCGAGATGCTGCAAGTGGCTTCCGCAAATTGACATTTGTCCCAGGTATGGCTTGTTTGGTGTGTGCTCTTATGACAATTCATTCTCAGTCAGAGTTTTGGTGGTAAGGCCAATGCACTCTGCACTGCAACTGGTAGGTGTTTTGTTGCACAGTCGTAGGTGCCCTGGATCGGATAAGTCTGATTGGTGAGATTACTGTTGAAGGGGGTGGAAGACTCGTGTATAGCACAAGAGCTACAACGTGGACTACTGCACGGATTTAACCCACTGGGGGGTGGTGATATTACTGACTATGGAATTGGGTGGCAATTTGGGGTGTACCAGTTTATTTCGAAGGTGAGGATGGATGGGTGGTTTGGAGAACAAGTAGTGAGTGTATGGTGATGTCAGAATTTTGTGTCCACAGTTGAGAATGGTTCTGAGTTTCGTCGATGCCCTCATGGTAGGGGACAACCGGAGGGATATCAGAGTTACTGATCTTTGAGGATTTGTGGTTGAGGTGGCTGAATTCGTGAACCAGGGATTTGGGGTAGACTCTTTCGAAGAATGCTTTGGCTATTATATCACATTACTTACACAAGTATTGGCAGCTTGGAATAGAGTAAATACAGTAATAAAGCAGGGAAGCTATTAACAATTTGTTAAAAGATCAAGAGACAGTTATATGTGGAATGCAATGCAAATATTATTGTTAAATCTTTTATAACTAAAAAACTGATAAATCCAAGATGGCAGGGACTGATCTGAATTAAGTGTAGTTTCGCTACACACTGGTAACTTACATTTGAAGAGCTGCAAGCACGAAAGGCGAGAGAACGCCCACCATGACAGGTACCAAGTTCCTCTGAGAGAAACACACCACCTCAGAGTCACTCAGTACCTGACAAGGTAAAGGTCCGGCTTCATCTTCACAGCAGTGAGACAACCCTTGCTGCACACTACGTTCTCTACAAGAACACACACTGCCGCAGTTCCAAACCATAATATGTATAGAAGCAACAATGGGTCGCTTTCATAACCCATTTACCTATTAATCACCCAGATATCTTAAATTTATCAATTTTACCAAACACTCTAAAAATAAACTTTCTTAAAAAGAAAAGGAAACTGGAGTAAAATGGATTAAATTGCTAAAACTTAGAAAAGGGGGGGAATAAATAAATATATAAGGCACGTGTTACACTTGCGCAACATCTATTTTATTTAAAAAATTATAGCTAAAGGAGAGCAGATAAAAATAAAAATGACTGAAATTGTGATATACTTTAAGCAATTTTATCACATAGTGTAAATATTTGGAACAATAACGTGAAGGCCACTAAACGAATGCCAGCTGGCCAGCGGTTGGGGTGGGCTGCTTCCTTTTTTTGCTTTCTCTTTTACGAGAGTGGCTGGGTACACTGCTTCCTTTTTTCCTGTCAGCAGTGTGTTGGAATGTGCCACTCCTTGAAAAAATTGTGAAGTGTATGCCAACGCTTACCTTGCTGCCGGAAACCATCCCAATACATCAGCGTGCATAAACAAATAAAGTTGTGTGAAACCCATGAATCACCAATGTCATTTTAGAAGGACTTATTTTAAAGAAAAACATGCAAGTGGCACGTGGGTAAATAGTGCACATACTAATATCCGTAAACTTGAGAAATGTTAACACTGTTTTCAAAGGAAAGGAAGACATTGATTACATTTTTTTAAACTCTATAATTCTAAATTACTTAATTTAGAGTAAAAAAACTATGGACCAGAGCATTTCAAATTTAAGTTTTACTGTACCAGGTGATTCCTTTAACCAGAGACTACAGAATATTGTAAAATAGATGCGCTGTGCAAGAAAGTGTCCAAGTAAATCGTCACTACATTCGAGGGGGCGATTAAAGCGCGCAAAAACCTTACAGTTGCCCCATCTTCTGCAGCAGGGTGGGGATATTTAAATATAAAATGGGAACACCCATGTTTTATTGCAGATACAGACTATATCCATACACATGAAAGATTAGAAGCATTTTACGTGATTCGTAGATAGCACTGTAATAAGTGCAAAATGAATTATCTTCAGTTACATAAATTGGTAACTAACACGTTTCATTCCAGAAGGCACCCACAATACAAACCACTGCACTTGTGTGTTGAACATGTTTGATATGTGATAGATGGCACAATGTGCAGCAAGAAGTGGGTTGCAAGTGGAACCCCTATGATGTAATGCATTACTAGAGGCATGGACTTTTCGCGATCGCGAATAAACGACGACAAACGCGAAATTGTCACAAAATTTAGTTTTTACACGAAATATGGCATATCGGACTTTAATGCGCTAAATATAACCACGTTTTCCAGTAAAATTTTGTTTACAGTATTGCAAAGCAAACACGCGCTCATATTTTAACACTAGGTGGCGAAATACAGTATCTCGGCATGCATAGGCTGTACATAAAAAAAAAAACGGCTACAGAAAGTTTGTTGCGACTTATTTACAAGATATTGACATTTAAAAAAAAAATTTAACCTCCAAAACATGTTCAGGAATTGGTCTACAAACAGTACATTTTAATGTTTTATCTTAGTTTGTAAAAAGGTAAAAAAAATGTGAATAAATAAATAGCGTTTCAATCGCGCAATAATTTGTTCACTCATGTTCATAAACAAAATATCCTTTGAAGTGCACGCATAGAAAGTAAACATGGTGGAGCTCGGTCATAGCTGCCGTACATGAGAAAATAATTACGCTGTTGTACCAGAGAAAGATATCTTACGTAGTTCGCACGCCCGCCACAAATGCACATTGTTAGACGCCATTTTGTGTAACATGTTGCAGTGTTTTTGCTTTCTCAAGTCACGATACCACCTGTGGAATACTATACGCGGGACGTTTATTTGTAAACAGTTAAAATGTTCAATTGTACTGTTGCGTAAGGTAAAAAACATTACTATATCGTATTTAAAAAAAAAAGGATAGTTCCTGGTGCTTCTTAATTCTTTGCCCAGTATAGATTATACACCTAAGTTGACAACACTAGTTTCCACTGTTTTTATTTGGTATTTACTTTACTATTTGTTTTTGCGTTGGTTCCTGTTACGTGTGTTAACGTATTTTAATACTCAGACATTGTTTAATATACCATGAACGGGAACGGGATTTTAAAACTGATGGTTTTTTCATATTTGATGAACAAAACAAAACTATGATGTGTAAATACTGCGGTAATTATTAAGTTTAGGGTTTTTTCTGAAAAACACAAAAAAAAATTATGATATATTTCTACTCTACTAATCACGTAGAACACGAATATATTAGGGGCGTAGCTTTAAAATAAATACAACATATTTTAGAAAAATTGAACAAAATTGCGAAATGAGCAGTATAGCCAGTTTGTTTAAGTTTCTGAACGAAACGTCCTACACCAACAAAAGTTGCATTAATGGGTTCTGCACAGCTTACCTTGTTCATATTCAAGAGGGCGTAATGTTAAAATAAGTAGAACATATTTTGAAAAACTTGCGAAATATGTTTGTTTACGTCTATTAACGTCCGAGGAATTATACCAGCCCCCTACCTAGGTGAGGCAATTTACATTCTTTTGGTGTGTTTTACGGTTCCTTTAAATCCCTACAATCCTACATTCACAGTTTAGTGTAAAACCCAAACATCCTAGGTTAGTATAAAACCCTACTATCCAAGGTTAGTGTAAAATCCAAACATCCTAGGTTAGTGTAAAACCCTACAAATTCTAGGTTAGCTTAAAAATGTAAAATAGTGACTCACCCATTGTGGGGTTAGGTGGGCACATATTATGAAATTAGTCTGACGTTAATGCCCCTAGTATATTCGTATTCTGCATCATTAGTAGAGTAGAAATATATCATAATTTTGAAATTTTTTTGTGTTTTTCAGAAAAGCCCCTAAACTTAATAATTACCACCAATTGTTTGGTGTCAGAAATATAAAAAAAAACATTGTTGATAAAAAATTGTTTGCATTTGTAGGAAGTTTTCCTTTGCTGAAAACACTCATGTAGACAGAATTCCTGCAAGGCTATCTTGCTTTACAGCAGTATGTTTCAGGAATTTTGAAAGAAGGGCAAACTACTGATGTCCTCAATGTTTTGCATGGTCTACGTGAGCAACATTCAACTTTTGTGTCACAAACTGTGTCCATGCTGGGGATTCCCACATCAAATGCAGACAGCGAGCGGGCTTTCTCTGCATATGGACACATTTTAACCGATTTACGGACAGGCCTAAAACCGAACAACATTGAGCTAATGCTTGCCAAATACTTTGGTGCTAGCATGTAAATTGACACTGTTCTAAACAAGATATATATTTTCTTGTTATAGGATTTGGTGTTCTCATTTTAAAAATTTAGTGTTGAATTATTGTTTGTGTTCTTAAGTTAGAAGTATTAATTTTTTGTCTACATATATTGGCATTTATCAATTTGGCACTTGTTTCGGTAGTGAACTCTGTTTGTACAAATATATATATGTTTTTCTGTACTGTACATTTTACATTTTGTAGTGCTGTGTTAAATGTAATCATCAAATAATATTTTTAATTTTAATTTATATATAATTTTTTAGTAGCCAGTAAAGTGAAATGTGAAAATCCTGGTTTTTTACAAATTATATCCAGTTTATCTACCTACAAAAGACAATTCCATTATTTTATAGTTTTTTGCGCTGGATTTTCAAACATTCATGACGAACAGTAAAGTTTTTATTTACCGCTTTAATGTTTTTATTTACCGCCTTAATGTTTTTAAGTGAATTTTTGTACCGCTTTTAACAATTTTTTATGACGAAATTTGGAAATTTTATTTACCACTTTTAGGGGGCCTTATGCATTACACAACAACATTGAGGAAATGTAACGTGTAATGTTACAAAAAATGCTGATGTAATCAATGTTTGCGGCAAATTCCTGGGGTGCTTGTTTGTGGAGAGTCCTCTTGCATGTCACCATAATGAATATCACAATCGGCAATACCAATGCCCCCCTCCCCCCATTGTTCATTACAGATTTACTTACCAAAAGGTAAAAAACACACATGTGTGGTGGCATCTGAGACAATGCAGAAGGTGCAGTGTGTCGTAATTGTGCAACATTCTGCACTTTGCTCTTACGCAGCATTTATGTATCCCTACTTGTTATGTGGATTAAATAGAGCATGAAAATATATTGCAGTAAAACTATTGTACATAACTAGTGCCAGTTTAGGGTGTGTTGAGACAACCAATGTTCTCATCTGCTGTATTTCCTCGTACTTTACTGGTTACTGTTACCCCCAAAATGCATCCATGGTTTGGAATGAAGTGTTCAACCAAGTGCAGGCCGATAGCCTTGTACGTTTGATGTTTAGGGTATGATGTATTTCCAATTGGGGGTACTATTGATGCTCCGCAAGTATGGCATCTTTATCTGTACAAGAGAAAATAGAATAATTTCGATTTATTGAAAATATGAACGGAACATTGACAATGCTGTTATCCTTTATGCTCAGCGTTTTTCTGGACGGTGAAGTCGCAAACTTTTTGCCAAGTTGCCAACAGTTCATTACAGACAGAAATGTTCAACACACACATACATACATATATATATACATGTGTGTGTGTGTTACTGCAGAAAATCATTAAGCGATAGTAGTAGCTGCAATGGTGCACAACCCCCATGTGAGCACTCTAATAGCTTGCAGTAGAAGAACATCGCCACTCAGTGTTAGGAGAACACTAAGGCATGTCAAATTGTATACCTATCCAATGTGTCTATGCATCAAGTACTACAAGAAGATTTGCAGAGAGTAATGTTTTGTCAATAGGCACATCACAGGTGGTGGAAGAGGTGACAAGGGGAAGGAGTTGGATGATAGTGATAAGGTAACTAGGAGGAGGAGGTGGGAGGATGAAGAGGCGAGATGGGGGGATGAAGAGGCGAGATGGGGGAGGAGACCGAAGAGGCGAGGTGGGGGAGGAGACTGAAGAGGCGAGGTGGGGGAAAAGGTGAGGAGAGAGAGGAATCTCAGGATACTATTCTCTGAGAAGTCAACTTTCACAAACCATGGCAAGGTTAATTAATTAACACAACACACATTATTGGCATGGAAAATCCACACTGATTTAGTCACGCTTAACATTAGTGCCCATTATCTAAACGAATGGGGTGGTGTCATAAGCAACAAACTCAGTGGTCCCTATTCCACTTAAGAGAGGGGGAGGGTGTTTCATTTTGAACCGTGAAAAATACAGCAACTTTCTGCAAGATGACCAACATTGCTCAAAGACACAAGTCTCTGACAGCGACAGAACATGTGGTTTCACCAGCACAGGTGCTACTTAATTGTGATTGTAATGGTCACGGAATTAATAGAGGGTCTGGTAAATTGGCATGCCAGACATTATCGCCAGATTTCTTTTTGTGAGGTTTCCTTAAAAATAAGGTGTATCTTGAAGTGCAAACAATCTGCAACAACACAAACGAGCAAACCCAAAATACTTTTGCACAATTTGATGCAGACACTTTTAAGCTGTGTACCATCTTCTAAAGCATGAATTCCTAAATGTATTTCTATTGGAGGCCATCACTTTGAGCATTTTTATTATGCACCCCAATGGCGAGAGGCAAGGGTACCATCCACACAGATTTACATCTGCATGATTCAAATCATAATGATGGTCCAACGTTGATGAAGAATGCAAGTGAGTTCCCCTTTCAAAAATGTAGAAGCATAACTACGTCTCGCTGCATGTTGCACCACCTATCACAGGTAAAACAAGATGCCTCAGGCAAATTGCAGATTCCTCGTGGCATGAAACATGGCCATTCCCAATTGACGTAACCACGGGAAATCTACTTTGCACAAATCACTGCACCATCTACAATGAATCACAAGAACGGTTTCTAATAAATCGTTCAAATTTATGGATGTAGAATCTGAATTTGTAATACAACATGGGTGTTCCAATTTGAAATGTGAAGGTTGCCACTCTCGCCGCTGGCCAGATGTGATGACTGAGCTACCTTTTGCTGGTTTGAACTGCTCCCTCGAAAATAGCTGAGATTTACAGACTTTTTTTGCCGCACGATGTCTATACATTTCATGTTGTGTAGCTTGAGGGTAAACTTATCACTTGATACATCAATAAGAATCTCTGCCCTTAAAATGATACCCAAGAAGATAAAATACACAGAGCAACAGTCCTATAAGCTGTTCACAGTAAAATGAGCACTTTTGGAACCAAACATGGGGGTGGAATGGGCGTGAGGGGTTATACCCTCTGCTTAGTTGGCTAACTCCCAATTGGCCAGATTTAACTAAACATGTTTATTTTTACCATTAAAGCTGTAAATTGTTGTGTAAAAGAATGTATGATATAGATTATAACAACATTTATAAATACCTTTTTTTTTAGAATTAGACTAATCATACACATGTCAAACATCCGCGGTTTTCTCATATTTGTGGGAATCCTTGAACAATATAACTGCAGACGTGAGCAGACTATATGCTACTGTACACATTCACATGCAGGCTCAGTAAAGGTGGCAGTTCAAAACTTGACATATTGCAAGCATAATGTTTACATTTATGGCATTTTATGACATTTAGATTGCCAACAATTACACATGATTAATCATTAGACCCATGGCAACGTAAATCTCTCATATAACGGAATGATACAGAAGCAAAAAATATTGAGATGGGCTTTCAAAATAAAAAGGCTTATGGTATATATGATAGGAAACAGCAAGCCCAACATTGTGAACGATAAATCAATGAAATACGTACCGAACTGCCCAGAGAACCTCTTACGACACCAACGGTGAGCTCTTATGTTGGCTATAGTGTATCTGGCAGAAGGAGAAGGGACCAAGATTTTCCTGATGAGAGACAAAACAACGGGATCGAGCTTACTCCAAGGAGTTATCTGCACATACTTATTATCCTTCCATGCAGCGTACTCTTTGCAGTCTACTGTTGGCTGATCCCATGGCAGTTCTGAAACAGACAATTTCTTCTGCAAAACCATCATCCAGAAACAATTTGTTTTTATTACAGTAAAACAATTCACTAAAATTATTGTGCACATCAACACCCTAATATTTAACAGTTCAGAAATATATGCATGCTAGCCAATAAAATTCAGTAACAAAAAAAATAGGGATGGGCCAGTTCCAATCTGTATTCTATTCCACTATATGGCAAGAACACACGTATTATAGGGTTCTCCCACAACGGAGAGAAAATGGATAGATTGAAGAGAGAGAGAGAGAGAGAATAGGCAGAGGGAGAAAGAATAGGTGGTGGAGAGAGGAGACAATGAGAGAAACACATTTTTAATGTCTACTTCCAAAAAAAATAACCATTACAAAGAATACATTGTCTAAACACACCCACTTTGCTTGGGATTTTCACTAAATGTGATACGTCAACATAAATTCCTTGCATCACCATGTGCACTGTTTTAGCATGTAACTCACTAAGACTTTCTGCAACAGACAGTTGTTCCCTGCCATCAGTTAACTTGTGATATCAACAAAATTATTATACAAGAAATGACTTAGTGCATGAATGTGATCTGAATGCAAAAGCACAATATTTTAAACTGATCGACAACTGTGTGACCATACCCTTTGTTGACTGGTGCTAATGCCAACCCTGTAAAACTGATAACTTATTATAGACCATTCACGGTTTGTTGTGTTCATTCTGTGTGTATTTTGTGTGGGGACAAGCTTGTGATTGTTCTACAATCTGCTGATGAGTGCAAAAACAGTTAGTGCAAATGAAAACATCTACCACCAGGCAGCAATCTTTATCAGTGTGTGAAAATGGCAGCATGGTAAGTAATTTACAGAAAAATTTCAATACTTAACGAGTTGCTTAAAGGACAATGCAATTCAAGTGACAAAAAATATTCCACTCACTTCAGAAAATTATTCAGTTGACTACTACTCATGTGGACATTGGTATTCAGCAAAAGGTTTGCTCTATTCCACTTGCTGATCCAGCATTCAACACTCCTGGAATGGTAGATCTCATTTTGGGCGCAGAGATTTTTCTGAGGTCCTCATGAGAGGCAAATTCAGTCTGGGAGAAGGTCTGCCAGTTGCACTTGAAACAGAGTTCGGCTTGATTTTGATGGGCAAATGTTAACAAGTAGCATTTGAAGACAATGGGACGAAGGAGCCCACCCACTGCCTTGTGTGCAATCTCGGAAGCAACACTAAGGACACCTCCAAACATGTGGCATCCTGTACGCTCCACTGATAACCCTGCTGACTGTGCCTCAAGAGATTCGTTACCAAAACAATTGACCCCCGAACACATGTGGTGGTCCGGACCCAGGTGGTTGGCACTTCGATTTTTTATTGGCTAGAACCCGAACTACCATCTCTATCCTTGCAGGACTTACCAGACGTGAAGCCACTTGATACAGCAGCATTAATTGTTACTGGTCCAGCTACTTTATTTTCAATGTTTGAAGCTAAAACACACAGTTGCATGGATCATGAGATTCTCCTACCGAGCTAAAGGAGTGCATTGCTCTAAAGGTCCTCTGACTCCTGCTTAAATCAACCAGACCACTCACAGAATTTGTTGGGTGATCCAACGAACCACCCTTCAGAAGGAAATTTAGTTGCTAGACAAAAGGAAACCCTGCTCACCTCACATCCAGTGTTTGTTGCTCTTTCTTATCTCGAGGGGGGTTAATCCTGGCAGGCAGGCACCTACGAGGTTTGTATATATATATATATAATAAAAAAATTAAAACAATGACTATTTTTCTCGATAAAAATTTATTTAATATCTCTTTGCCCCATTCAAAGTAATCCCCCCTCAGATATAATACACTTGTGCCAGTGCTTTTTCCAATCCTCTTAAGCACTTCTGATATGCGCTTTTTGGTATGACCTTGATCTCCCCCAGCGATGCAATCGCGGCAAACCTCCATCCTTTCATGGGTCTCTTCAGTTTTGGGAACAGGAAAAAGTCGCAGGGAGCATGACTACGGTGTTTTTGGCCAAAAAATCACGAACAAGCAACGATGTGTGAGCAGGTGCATTATCGTGGTGCAAAAGCCATGAATTGTTTTGCCACAAACCTGGGCGTTTTCTTCGTATTGCTTCATGCAAACGGCACATAACTTCAAGGTAATATTCCTTATTGACCATACGACCTTTTGGCAAGAACTTACAATGAACCACGCCATTATAATCAAAGAAAAAGGTGAGCAAAACCTTCACATTTGACTGAACTCGGCGTGCTTTTTTCGGTCTTGGCTCTTCTGGTTGCTTCCATTGGGATGATTGGGTTTTGGTTCCGACGTCATAACCATAAACCCATGTTTCGTCACCAGTTATGACCCTTTTGAGCAAATCTGGATTGTCGTTGACGTCATTCAACAGTTCCCGAGCGATGCTCATACGACGGCGCTTTTAATCAAAATTGAGTAATTTTGGAACAAACTTCGCTGCCACACGTTTCATGCTCAAAACATCCGAAAGAATTGCATGGCATGAGCTAATCGATGTGCAGACATCCTCAGCAACTTCTCTAATAGCGATTTGACGATTCTCCATTACAATTTTCTTCACTGCTTCAACGTTTTCATTGGTTGTTGACGTGATGGGGCGTCCAGGACGGGCATCGTCATTAACATCTTCTCGGCCTTCTGTTAACAGCTTGTACCACCTATAAACATTTTTTTTTGCTCAAAGTGGACTCGCCAAATGCCACAGTCAACATTTTAAGTGCGTCAGAGAATTTAATTTTATTTTTCACACAAAATTTAATATAGATTCTTTGATCCATTTTTTTTGATAGCAAAAAATGGCCAAGCACACCAAAACATGTCTAACCTTTATATCTGTCAAAAACAAACTTAAATCTAAAATGCAAAATGGCTGATAATGTCAACATACGTTTGGGACATATGTACCAACATAAAAAAAAATCGATAATTGAATGTATGTAGCCCACAAACTTTGAAAAGTCACATTTTTTTTAAATGTACCTCGTATCTACATAACAGAATATACATTGTATGTGCTCCCACGTAAGGGGTTGGAAGAATGAGAGGATCACCGCACACTGTCTGGGGAATTACTGCGGTCTGTGCAACGTTCTCTCGGTGAACGTCTCCACAAGTGCCTAGAGGGAAATGGTGGTTATTTTGAACATCTACCTAAATGATCCACCGGGGTTCCAGTGGTAATCCCTTTGGAATGGTTAAAACATGACTGTTTGTCCCAAGGGTACATACAGGCTTCCAAGATTGAATTAGGCGTGGAATGAACAGTACAATACAATGTGTATTCTGTCGTCCATAAGTACGTATTGATAGATCAGTTTGCTGCACAGTACCGTTGATACAATGTGCACGAACATGTTTAGCATTTCAGTGTTTCACATGGTATAATCACAGTGGTGACGCAGTCTACCAATAATTAAGTCTGTTATATCTCTGCAAGCATTGGGATTGGGAACCTGTAATCACTTCAGTTATTCGTAATTGTGGACCTAGTTCATAATACAGAAGGGAAACTATGTACGTCCAATTAAAATAAACATAATTTTGTGTTAAAAGGGTACTTTCATACTTAGGAGTGTTTATCCTCTCATTTTGTGAGCCCCTTACATGGAAACAATCCAGTACAAACAGTTTCGTAATATTTTATTCCGTCTCTGTATTATTTCAGGTCGCAATGTTAGGTGAGAAACTGTATATATAAAATTTTAAGTTTTTGATTTGCTACTCTCCAGTGGTTAAGCAAGATTCTTTTGCATTAAAATAACCATCTGATAGTTTTATACTAATTGCAAGAGTTCAGAGGAACATTTTTTTAAGAAGTGGAACCAAACAAAGAACCTAAAAAAGTGAAACCAGCCCATCCTTGGCAAAAAATACACACACTGAAATGAAAGAACGTCGATAATTAATTTAGTACAGAAATGCAAGTTGGAACAATATAATTAAAATTCAAGCCATGTTACAAAAAGCAATGCCTCAAGATGTAGAATTCAACAACTTAACTGTTTCAGATATTTGTACTGTACATTCACCAACTACAAATGTCGATGTTATTTAGAAGTTCATTTCATTATGTACTATACTTGAAAATAATCATGTCATTTGTACAAAATTTATGAAGAAATAGGCTTGTGCGTGTGGTAAATGAATCACTGCACAATTCACAGGTTTCACACTATAATGGTATTGAAAATATATACGTTATAATGCAATTTCTTAATTGTTTTGATCCAACTAAAAATGTCCGCTATTTTGGGTAACAGAAGTTCTTTGCCACTGTTGCAAATAGTCTCATACGTAACTTTCTCAGGTACTATTTTATTCTGAAGATAACCAATTATAGCAAAATCACAATTTAACAAAACACCACAGTTCCTTAAAATATTTTCTCTATTTTGGTGGATTCATTAAATACAAATTTACATATTTTAACACCAACAAGTATTGAAAATGTAATTTTACACCACAGACATGTCTTAACGTGAAAAAACACACTTATTCAAATAAAATATTAATGTAATTCACTAGGCATATGTTCTGCAAATGAAACAGTACCCCACAAGACCATTATCTGTAGTTGACGAGAAAAAAGTTTAAACATTGTAGGCCACTTGTAAAGAGTACAAAATCTATTTTCAAAGACCTTTTTGTATAAAAATCTAAAAAGTTTGAAATGAAATTAATTGCTCTTCAATAGGAAGGAGTTTTCTGGATAATAATGTATCACAAGACCATACACTAAACAAACATTATGGCACGCGCCACCATGTATAAATTTTTTACCCGTGTACATTTTTAATCAATGATAAGAACTTTTTTTCACTAAAATGAATAAAAAGATTTTTTTTGTACACTGTACCATGCCCATGACTATCAAACACTGACAGACCCACAGCGACACACAGTCAGCCAACGTGCCCGCATTGTTGGTGTGAAGCCTACTTTTAAGAAGATATTTTCATTTATGCTTGGCCATATCACCTCAGGATAATAGGGTAGTGACTTTGGAGTAAGCCAGAATCAACTGCTGCTGTTTTGAGGCAGCAGTTGCCATTCTTATTTTAAGAACTAAACTGACAGACTGTCACTCAACAATCATCTACTGGAAGTGTGAGGGAGAGGGTGAGATGCCGCTCACACCCCACTGTGGCCAGTTGTGACAGGCACTGTAAGAGATAATCATCTACAGCATGTATTGCGGGTCGCCAAATTACCAGCTCTGCAGAGTCACACTGCAGATCCACCTTCATCGGCTCTCAAGATCTTGATGTTAAGAGCCTCTCAAATCTCTTCACTCACTCTACTGTATATGTACACTCGTGTAACTTCTCAACGTGGATGAGAATACCATAAATAGCACAGGCAAATTAGCTTGAAAACAGGTTCAACATGGGAATTGCAACATAAATTACTCTTGTGGGAAAATGTTCAGAGTGATGTTTGGAATAATATATGTAAAATCCACCATCAATCTCTTTGGGGAAAAGTTGCCATATTGGAAAACAAGATCTTTAAAACCGATAGTCAGTATTTTCACAACCAACTTCCCTGCACTGTCTGCAAGCTGGTGTACAGAACAGTCTGTTTTCTACAGGCACGTCGAAAGGTTTTAACAATCTTCAAGACAGTTGCATCATATCAATAGGCAAAATGCACATTTTTTGCTCGCACTTGGTTTTCATTAATTTGTGTGTTAGAAATGTAAGTATCATGATTTAAAAATTAATTTTGAAAAAGTTAATATTGAATTAAAGTTTTACGTTCCGAACACCCGTCAAAACGGGTGTGATATCACAAGTCGGATACAACCTCGGCCACCGCTCTTGTTTACTTCAGCGGTGATGCGTATTTGGTTGAATAGAAATTGTTTGAAGTAATGAAAAGAGAAAATAAACAGTCAAGTATATCAGTATATATAAATAAATATTACACCACAGCGTACTATCACATCTTGCAAAACAACCTGTTAAAATATTTGTTAGTTACAAAACACGAAACAAATGGGAAGACGTGGTTTGACGAGACATTGAAGATGTTTCTCCAAATCCGTTCTTTTTGTTTGCGAAGACCATTTTGACGTACACAATTATATTTAAGGTGTTTGTGNTCAGTATATGTAAATAAATATTACACCACAGCGTACTATCACATCTTGCAAAACAACCTGTTAAAATATTTGTTAGTTACAAAACACGAAACAAATGGGAAGACGTGGTTTGACGAGACATTAAAGATGTTTCTCCAAATCCGTTCTTTTTGTTTGCGAAGACCATTTTGACGTACACAATTATATTTAAGGTGTTTGTGTTTCCCCTATGCAGGTAGTTTTAACAAAACTTCTCAATGTCTACTATTTATATCTGACCGAAACTTCATTACAGTGCTATGGTATTGTTTAATATGCACCACAACGTGTTTAGCAATTCGTAGATGATGTAGACGTGAGCATACATAAATATATTAACGTTTTTCATAATAAAGACATATATATATATATATATATATATGTAAAATTTTTTTTTTTTGAAATACAATATAAATTTTATATTTTGTAAGTTTACATATTCCAAGTTAGGCCTAACAGACGGAATTTCGTAGATAGAAGTTACATTAAATTAATAAAAAACTAACATTCGTTTAAAGAGTACAGCCATCATATTTAGGCTATATTCACATTGTATGCCTAAATAATAACATGTCACAATGTTAAGTCATGAAAATTAAATGTTAAATTATTTGGGTGGGGTTCAAGAGTCCCTCTTGCAAAACTGTTGGTTTGTGTTTTAAAGTATTTTTCAAACATAGCAATTTCTAATAAATTTAAGTTGGTTTGACTTTACTAGTTAGCTTTCATAAGCCTAACAATTTAAGTTAAATAGATACTTAATTTTTACTTTCAAAAGACTAAAATGCAGGTTTTTAGAAATGTTTATCAAGGATGATCTTACTTTCATATTGCCCTTCCCATTTTTTCTAAGTTACTAAGGTGGATGTTACAAAAATTACACAACCAGGTCCACAAAATTGACACTAAATAACCTACGTGTTTTATGCAAGTAAGCTGTTACTTTTATGACATTTTCACTTACATAAAAAGAAAGAAAACAGCTTTTGAGAATAAATCAAATCCATAAGCTTTTATTACATATTTTCTTCGCTGTATTTAATCAAACCCCAGGTATTAAGTGTTTCTCAAACTACCATATCTATACTTACTGCTTATGTGTACAGTTCTTACAGTTTACAAAGAAAGTGTAGACACAGCTATCGTGAAGTCAGAATAATAAAAGGAATGTTAGGTACACAACATAAGAAACAATAAGATAAGCACGTTATTTTTAAAATAATTTTTTAGTTTATATACACTGTATTTGAGGTCTCAAATAGTGTTTATAAATGAGGTGGAATGCGGAAATACATCGGCAGCGCGGCATTCTGTCCACCACCAGCCTGCAGCTGCTCGAGAAGTCGAGCGGTGTTGGGTAGTGACTAGTGTGCTAACTTTAGGCCTACTCTCACCATACTGCTTGTTATCCAACATTTATAAAGCGAAAAAAGTGTTATGTGAATACTGAAACGTGGTTTAGAATCCGGAGATATTTGTAACCTTCATTCTTAACACATTATGTTTTATTTCTAAATAATTTAGTTACTAGTTTATCACAGACCTCAAGCATGGCACGCGACAACACAGTACACTGCAGTCGCCTTCATTACAGTTTTGTTATTCTCGTGAATGAAATTCCTATTCCATACTTTAAATTCCAACTTTGAATCTTAGCAATTGTAAACATAAACACAGATAATAATACGTACAAACAAATAAGTTTTAACATGTCATGTAGGCCTACTGTCGTTTTGAAGATTATGACTGTGCGATATGAGACACGTTCTTACCTTTGTAATCTCACACCTCTTATTTCAGGTTCCACAAAAAAAGGGAATTTAAGTAATAAAGTACCATATCTGTATCTACTTGTGGCAGATTGTCCGACTGCGCTTTCAAAAAGTTGCCTTCAATTTTAGTGCTACTTGTTTGCAATGTGCCGGGACCGGCCGCCGGCGTAAGACTAGTCACGTCAAACCAATGAGAGAACGCTCCATATTCACGTAACAGCAGCGCGAAAGTTACAGTTTTAACACTAAAATAACTTTGTCAAAAACAACTTTTATGCAACAAACTGTGCATTTTTTTCCATACGCATATACAAATGTGTTTGTATCATTTTCAACTATATTCGCAAAATTTGCATGTTGCCTATTTACATGTTGTAGGGTGTGGTTTTTCTGTCCATCATTACAAAAGATAAATGCCCTTGCTTAGTTGCCTCTCCAATCGTTTGTTTTCATTGGAGATGAGTGTTCTTTCCATATCATAATCTGAAGATGAATGGTACTTCGAAGCAGTAGGACAAGTCTCTGACTGAATGCAGGCCATTGATGCAGTAGCTTTAGTAATGAAATTTCTTTGCCGCAAAGAAAATTGTGCATTACTTTTATTGCCTTTGTAGATATGAATAGCTGCTTTTTCACCATAAAATGCAACTTCTTTTCAAGAAATTTCTGGAGAAAAAACTGAAGCAGCTTTCTCTAAAGTGTCACCTGTCAGCGCAAGTTTCAGGGCTACCTGTTTTCCAACATAAAAAAAATTGCATGTTGCATCACATCCAAGGAATGCGGAAACAACATAAGGTGTTCACACATTTAGCCAAGCGCTGTTTTTGTTGGGTTTATATTCCAGATCCTTTTCTCAGTTTTGAAGTACAGGGTTCTTCCATTATACAGCGAATGACTTAAGAGAAGAATGAGCAGATGTGTGTCATTACCCACATAACATGTATTATCATTTCTTGACATGGTTACCACAGTTTTGGCTAGTATTACATGGGATCACTTTCAGAGTACAAAACCTGGCATCCTGTTGAAATAAATTCTGGTACTAAGTTCTGTATAAATCTGATGTGGTCAAGGTTACCCAGGGCTGGTTGAGTGTTGGATTGCCCGGCACCATAACCCAGTGTAAGTCAATGATGAGGATCGTTCGGTCGATGGCAAAGGGAGCCCTGGATATCTCAATCAGTTTGTTGATATTGTCACGCACATACTGTTGCACTATTTCTACCTTATGACGAGATTGTAGGCCGTCACGTACCTCTGAAATATACTATGAAATTGTGGGTGATGCTACAAAGGGTGTAGTAACCTACAATTAATCGACACACATTTAACTTTGTGAAGCGGTTTATTCACTGTGCTTGCTTACAGGTGAATAATGTATGAAAATGGACCCAGCACTTACAGCTTGCCGGTGACATTAGCATGAAATAAACATGGTATGTTGATACGTGATAGCATTAAGCTCTCTGCCACTATTTGTTTTAAATTACATATATTTGTTAACAATTGCAACGTTTCACGACAAGTAGTTGTGTACACTAGCATTTGAAGTTAGCGCGTGCCTGGTCAGAGTGCTGAGACAAACTGGCAGAGCGACCTCGGATTCCGTCATGAGTGACGAGAACCAAAGTCAAACTGCGAATGATTTAACATAACATGAACACTATGTAATATGATTGCAATGGTGAAAAATTGTACAAATTAGATAAACACATTGGTAACACCCCCATTTATTAAAAATGGTCTGTTAAGATTGAAGTTGAGAGGCATGTCACCGCACTAAATGACCTGTTACAAGGACGGAGGCCTTTATAGGCAATCTCCCTTTTAGAAAACATAATTGCTCTTATATAAATACATGTTAAATACGTTATTATGTTTTCTTGTAAAAAGTGTTTGGATTTTACAACCTGTGACGTGTCAATTTCACTGGCTACAGTGTTGACAGGTGACTGTCTCCTGAAGGAATGGACGAGTCCAACTGGGCAAAGGGCTGTAAAAAACCACGCTTTATTGCTAATACAATAAAATACATCCCTGACTGTATTTGTAAATGTGATGAAGGTGTTTATTGTGTTTGGAAAAATGCTGCACACTAATGGTGACAGTCTGGGGTACTAATCATTACAGCTTCGGCCTACAAGTCAGTTCAACGCCACTTGGTGGTGCATTGCGCCGTAGGTCACTATGCGAGCTGCTGCGAAGCAACAACCAATTGCCAGTGCGTCCAACGGCTGTGGCTATCGGGTGAACACAGTTTCGGATTGCCTACTTAGTTATTAAAAGTTACCTCTCGTAATAAATGAGTAGGGCGGTCTCTTGAGTTACGTAATCCTTGTTGGCAAGAAGGTGCAAGTTCCGTTCTTGTCGACCTGCACTACGCACTCTTGGCCTGATGTGGTTGGTGCCGCCCAGTGTGGCTGGTGTAGTTGTGACTGCGGCGGTCAGAGTAAGCACAAGGAGCTCTCATGGACAAGTCAAATCTTTACTTGTTTTTATTGTTTCTCAATAGTTAGAATCATTTCACGAGTGGACTGGAACTGCTGAGCACATACCTTTAGTGTGTCCTATTTACGTAAAATCTTTGCTGGATGATTCTGCATTGTAAACATAAAATATTATGATAGCCTTGTCATAATTATGTGTCACCTAAGAAATTTATGAACTGAATATTGATTTGTATGCACTTTACAGTGGCCAAGAAATTTGATGAGATAGCCAGCCAGCCCCCAACAGTCACATATGTGTACTTTGGCACACCCGATTGTTGGTTAGTGACTTTCCTAATAGCACTTGCAAAGATGCTTTATTTGCCAGCATAAGACATCATCTTCCAACAAAATTAACGGCATTGAACATATTTTATATGACAGAAAATATTCTAAATTTGTTTCTTCTTTCGTTGCAACAACTAGGAGCATCTGAAAAAGTATGATGTGTTCTATGTAAAATGACTTTACATAACACATAGCCTTTTACATGCCATTGTGACAGTTTGTCTTTTATGGTAAAGGTAAAGGTGTCTGCAGAATTTTGAGCCATTTTACATTGGATCTAGTTTCCAATATATTTTGCTTCATCTACATTTACACTATAGGACACAGTTATGCCATTAATAATATTTATTAATGATTTGCCTTTCCCGAATGGTTTACACGAGTGTAAAAATTCAAGTATCATTTTGATGTCTGTAGCATTTCTACTTATGCAGGATTGTGAAACATTTCTCTGCTGCTCTCTAGTGGAGTACAATAAGCCAGCTCTTGCATAGATCCGTTAACATGAGAACAAACCAGCAAGGATAAAACCCAGAGTGCGCTCCACTTCCGGTCATTCCTCGACCATAGGTCAGACCACCAAAATTCACACTGCTCAATCACTAAATAAGGAGACAGTCCTTCCCAAAACCAGTTACTTTTTCTGATAACAAATTTTCCTTCCTAATAATAACAATGTACATCTGGATGCTCACCACCCAGTTTCATAATTTGCTAAATTTATCTCTTACAGTTTTCAAATGCATGATCCAGCTCTTGCTCTCCCCCCCCCCCCNATAAAGACTCAATCCATATTTTGCAGCCAGAATTTCACTATTCTGCAGTTATCTTGCTGTCTGCAATATGTTTTAAAGTAGTATGACATAATTTCTTCAAGAGAGGTGGTCTCATTCAAAGGATTGTTGTACACACTCAATCTCTTTTAAATCACCTAGTTTTTCCTCTTGTCTTGCCCAATCTATTCCTATTAGTCTTATTACATTCAATGCAAAATCAACCATGTTGTATCCACTCAAAATTTGCCAGACTGTATTCTCAGGATAAGCAGTCTGAGGTATCTCTGACGGACCTGTATTTCCCATGAGAAACAATGCAACCAAGGAAGTACATTCTGACAGTCCTCCACGCAGAACTACTAAACACTTCAAAAGACTGTCTGGTGGTTCACTATCAATAATTATTTGGGTCTTCCAATACAGTGACTGATCAAAAGTAATAATTGGGGTATTCCTGAATCTGTAAGATTCTTTACATACATAGATAAATGTTGAGTAAATTCAGAACAACTTTATTTATAATCCATTTTTATAAATTTGCTTGTACAGTAGACTAACGATTATCCAAGCACCTGTCAACCGAGCTAGTCATCTGAAGATAAAAAATATAAATAATGCTCTTATCATTTTGCGCGAATATGAAGGCAATTAATTCTAGGAAATGCTGACCCACCCGTCTCATCTCATTGTCTGGTTCACTCGGAACTCCTCGTATTGTCAGTCACCTGACGCTCTCAGTTGTGTGTGCGCTAGCACTAAATGTGGTTGTGTTAGTGATTTCTATGTGCTTTTATTGATTTCTGTGTTTCAGTAGGAGTGGAAAACGGAAGAGAGTTGTAGTTTCTCTTGAAACAAAATGAAATGCATTAAAACAGTGGCGAATCAAATAAAAAGGTGGCTGCCGAGTTGGGAGTTGGGGAAGTGACTGCTGAGGATTGGAGAAGTAACCGGAAAGAAATATAAAACTTTGTCAACAAATGTGAGTGGTGGCAATTGAAAAAGGGCGACTACGATCAGACGTCTGAAGCTCTTTTCTTGTGGTTTTCACAGCTTCGAGGGATGGGTAGTCCTGTGTGTGGGTCAATGCTTCAAGTTAAGGCGCTCGAGTTCCACAAGAACTTTAAAGACCATGATGAAAAATTCACTGCAAGCGATTGTTGGCTGGACAGGTGGAAAAAGAAATATGGCATAAGACAGCTGAACATTAGTGGAGAAAAACTGTCAGCTGACTCATCTGAAATTGCGGAATTCCAGGGAAAAAAGTATGGAAGAAATCATTTTTGAGGAAGAATTAACCTCAGATCAAATCTTTAACTCAGATGAAACCGGTCTTAACTTTTGAAAGCTACCCTCAAAAACCTTAGCAGCAAAATCTGAAAAAACGGCTTCCGGATTTAAAAAGAGTAAAGAGAGTCACAATTCTGGCTACCTGCAATGCTTCGGGTTCTTTTAAACTAAAACCTCTGCTTATTGGAAACTCTAAGAATCCAAGGGCCTTAAAAGTCAACTGTCTGCCAACAATGTACCGCAAACAAAGAAATGCATGGATGGAAAGCACAATTTTTAGTGACTAGTTTTTTTTAAAATGAATTAGTTCCAGTCATTGAAGCATTATTGAAAAAATAAAAGCTCCCCAGGAAAGCTATTTTATTATTAGACAATGTGCCATCTCGCCCAGATACCCAAGAGCTGTGCAGTGGTGATATTAAAGCTGCATTTCTACCCCCTAATGTGACGTCGCTCATTCAACCTCTAGACCAAGGAGTTCTAGAAACAATGAAGAGAATTTACAGTCGAAGGCTTCTCCAGATGTTGATTGCAAAATTAGATGACTGAATGACTGTCAAGAAAGCCTTAAAGCAAGTCACAATGAAAGATGTAGCATACTGAATTGCTTCAGCATGGGATGAGGTAAAACCTACCACCATTCAAAAGTCAAGGAAAAATTTATTTGGCTTAGATGGACAACCCAAACAAGTGCCAGAACAGGAGAATGTGAACGAACTAGTTCAACTGGCCAATGAGCTACCTGCTGAAAATAAAATCAACAGCAAAGACATTCGTGATTGATGCAGTGCAACTGTCCAGATGGAGATTACAGATGAGGAAATTATCACTATGGTTAACAATCCTAAACACAGTGAAGTTGACGACATGGACGAGATAAGTCCAAAAATATCACACTCCGATGTGTTGAAATCGATCAACGCTGCTCTTGCTTACATAGAGCAACAAGAGAGTAGACCACAGGACATACTGACTTTACAGCGTTGGCGTAACATTGCATCATCCAAGAGAGGACAGAGGTTAACTCAGAAAACAATCAAAGACTTTTTTAAGCAATATGTAATCTCATGTTTCCACTAACTTACAGGTCTGTAACCACATGTTTATTTTACGTTTTCAATTACAATAAACCAGTTTTTACATTCTTTACATGTTTTAACCACAATAACACCTAACCTCTGTACTATCCGAGGTGATCTCGGTCCCAATTACCTCGGATAATCGGGAGTCTACTGTGTGTATGTATATATATAAATATATATATAAAACACTACTGCCCAGGCAAAAAAAAAGGTAAAACCCACTTGAGTATAGAATTTTATGATTGAAATTTTTTTATTTCTAGGTATTTTGTCTGTTAGAACAAAGATTTCCGAGGAAAAAAAGTTTTCTAGCCATTTTCCAATATGGCGTAATTCCCCAAAAAATTTGACGATGGGTTTTACATAAATTATTTTAGACATTTATCAAAAAATTTGCCTTAAGAATAATTATGTTGCAATTATTCCCATCCAAAACGGTAATTTTCTACCAAAAGCGATATTCAAAATTACCAATGCACTATGCAGTTTAACACTGGTAAAAACAATTTTAAAAACTTCTGTGGGGGAACCACACACAACTAAAATGTTAATGTTACCTGTAAGACAAGGGGACAAAAATATTCACCCCATCCTTTTCCCATTCTGCTAAAATTCATTTTCTCTTCCCACTTGCTAGTTAGGTACCAATTTACGCAGACAAAACCTCCAAGTTACATGGACAAATCTAAAACAGAAATATTCAATAATAATAATATAATATATATAAAAAGCTAAACCTGATATGATGATTGCACATCTACCAATGCCGTAATGCAAAAATTAAGTTTGCTAACTGTTATACAAAACACCTAGACTAGAGCTGCATTACAAATATAATGCTAACAAGATTTAATTTCACAACCACATAAGATCAGCAAAATATTTTTTGTACAAAACCCCAATTTTATTATGCTACTTCCAATGCCACACAGACGCCACCTCGACATGTGCAGGTTGAGAATTTTAATATTTACAACAGTGGAAAGAACAGATGACTGATGTCCAACCAACATCTTTTCCAACTTCGGTACACTAGCTTTAGATAGTTGAAATGGCACACCTACAGCTAGGATACCAAAGACGGAACAAATGTTTATAACTGCATTCACATGTGGTGACTACTGTTTCCCTGTGTGTTTAAACCACTGTCTAAATTCCAAAATGTAAAAAACCAAAACAGAAAAATTTCAAACTATGGCTGAAAAACATAAAACATATATATTTTTTAAAATTTAACAACTTAACTAGTAACAGAAGCAAACTTTTCAGCAAATAAAAACAAATTAAAAAAATAACAGAAAGGAATAAAGTTACAGAATAAAGATAAGAAAGAGCAGGAAAAAAATTTATCCTAAGGATTAAAAAATAAAATTTATTCAATCACCTAGATACAACCAAGCTCTTTAATGTTTAATGCACAGAAGGAAATAACTTGCCACCAAATAATAACAGGTCAGTGCACAGCGCTTTCGAACGTTACAGTAAACCCCCGAATTTTATAACCCCAAATCATATATAGTATTAAGGCAAAAATGCAAGTAAAAAATATATAAAAAAACCACCACCACCACACACACCCCCCCCCAGTAATAAAACATACATTTACTCCCACAATGCTAACACATGTTTGACTACATAACCCCNCTCGATCCTGATGCCAATACCACTCTCGATTTTAGATTCCAAAAATTGCAATTCTTTTAGTCATAGACAATTACTTTACAGAACTAATAATGTATAGGAGGGTGTGAAATTTAATTAAAGGAATCTTTTGGTCACACACAACTGATACACTGTAGATAACAGGGAAACAGGAAGGTGTTTACCATAAACAAAACATAGCTGGGCAGGATTAGAGAATTTTAGTCAATTTTTGGCCGGGGTTCAAAATAAATTATTTCAAGAGAAAAAACCAAGCTTGGGAATGCCTCATTACTAAATAATGAAAATCTCCATTATTACCTCTACATATAAAGGCATTTCGCACACACTTTATTTGGCATTTTGTTTGCAAGACAGTTACTTACACTGCTCATTTTTTGAAACAATTGCACAGAAATATTTTTCTTGTTATAATCAAACGTGATTTGTTTTTGAAATTACATGGCTTATTTGCTTGTATACTATCAGCGCTGCAGCGGATTTAAAACAATGGCGCTAGCAGCCCAGTAAACAACCATGGCAGACGCCAGACGGTCATTCCAAAGCAGCAAGATGTGGAGAAACACTTAGTTTCCTTTTACGGAAATACTATTTTTTTTAAAAATTTATTCCTTGGAAATATTACAACCCTAAAAATATTATTTCTTCTCATCCCTTACCAAGTCATAAGGCAAACAGTGTAGTATGTGCACGTAAGATACAATGCTGTGAACAAAAAAACGTCATATCAAAGCCACAAAAAGAGCAAAAGTGAACATTCCATGACTGGAATAAAATGTTAGTTCCCGCCACGTGCAAATTATTGAAGTGCTACGTTCTTTGCCATGGTAACGTTGAAATCATCCGCTATGTGGTAGGTTTTTTAAACATTTTTTATTAGAGCGAGAAAAGTATAGGTCACACAAAAAGCGAGGCAGTGTTCGAATTGGCACTTTTAGTTTACTAAAAGGTCATGTCACCTGAATTAGTCTATAAAATGAGATACTTTAGGCAAACCTGTTACTCAGAAATACGTAGCTACGATTGTAGTAATAGTAATGTGTACATAAATCATTAAATTGNAGAGCGAGAAAAGTATAGGTCACACAAAAAGCGAGGCAGTGTTCGAATTGGCACTTTTAGTTTACTAAAAGGTCATGTCACCTGAATTAGTCTATAAAATGAGATACTTTAGGCAAACCTGTTACTCAGAAATACGTAGCTACGATTGTAGTAATAGTAATGTGTACATAAATCATTAAATTGTTATGTTAGAAGGCAAAAATAATAAATAATTAATTTAAAATTTAGTAACTACAAAAAAATGTAATGGTAAACAAATTATAAAATATTTTAGACACATCTGCCTTAAAAAATTAGTAGATTATAAAAATAGAAAACTTTGCAAAAATTATTTGCTAACCATTTTTTATTTGTCCGAGACAGTGAATTTGGAATAACATTTGCGAAACTGTAGTTGGAGCTATTATCACGCGTTGGACATTTNTATTTGTCCGAGACAGTGAATTTGGAATAACATTTGCGAAACTGTAGTTGGAGCTATTATCACGCGTTGGACATTATGCTCAATAGATCGAGTCTTTTTAAAGTTGACTGTTCTATTACTTACTCTGAACGACACAAACTTAAAATTGTTAAGTCAAATTATTACAAAAATAATTTAACAATATTATGCAATATTTCTGAATGCTTTTGGAATTAATANAAATTGTTAAGTCAAATTATTACAAAAATAATTTAACAATATTATGCAATATTTCTGAATGCTTTTGGAATTAATATAAAGCACGCAATAATAGCGGGGTTGGAGAGGCGCGATTAAGACATGGAAAAAGGTTTTGAAATTGCGTTTCATTTGGATACAGGTCGTTTTCATGTGCCTTTAATTTTGAACACCTATACATTTCTACTGTAGCACAAAGTTTCTAACGCTAAAAACTGCCGTTTTATGACTACCGTAAAATAAAGCGTATTAATTAACCTAGGAATTCTTTCTTATCGCATATTTTCTGCTTTTCTAATGTGCGTGCATTGGCAGTGCACTCAGAATAGCCAACGTAATATTAACTTTTTTTCGTTCGTGCATATGCTGATATAGGATTTTGTAAATGACACGTTGTTGGTTTCGAATGTCAAGTTGCCACTCTCTGACTGCCAGAATCTGGCCAGCTTATATGAAATTAAGTATACTCTGTGTCTCTTGTAACTTGCCAAGATTGACAGTTCGACAAAAGTAGCACCAAATGTTTACTTTTTGTTTATGTATCCTTTCGCCATCATCTGGTGCATTAGTAGAGGTTGTATATTTTATCAACATTCTGTCAGCTAATCCACTTGCCATTGCACTGTATTAGTAAACAAATTTTAAGGTATTTATAGACAGACATGGCTAAAAAAAAATTGGTAGGTTATAAAAGTAAAAACATATTAAAAAAATTAAATATTTCCTAACTTTTTTAATTTGTCAGAGACAGCGAATTTGGGTAAACATTTGCGAGATGGTAGTTGTAGCTATTATCACACTTTGGACGCCATAGCTAACATAACTGGAACTAAAAGTAATTCAGGAAACTTGATTGACAAAGCACTTTTATTCGCCAAAGCTGTAATTCTGCTATTACTGATACTAAACAGTTTGAGTTAATAATGCAGAGCCAGCGGAAAATTAAAACTATTGTTATCTGTTCACAAATTTGTTATATATTTCACACGAAAGCTATTCTTTTCTGGCTGGTAATGCTTAGGGAAAGAGCAGACAGATGGCACGCATGGCATGACACAGCAGGGTGCGAGCCGTTTGCGTTGCTCAACAGGTAGCAGCACATGGGCCTGCATCTTGTCTTTTTAAAAGTTGACTTTTCTTCTACTACCGGCTCGGAACGACACGAATTTGAAATATATTTAGTCCAATCACAGCAAAACCTCGTTATTGAGTTCCTGTATCAGTCAATTTTTTTTTGGATGGTCCCAAAAAAAAAAAAAAAAACCCACACACACGACTCATAAATCATTAATTTACCCGCATCCAGCGATCAGCTATTGTCCTAAACCAAAATATATTCGGAACAATTGTTTATCTGTGAAATAACTATCTTAATACTAGTACTACCAAAATTCAGTACCGCCAAGAGAAGGTAAACAGACACGCACTAACCTAAAATGCTAGTGTACACAACTAATTGTCTTAAAACGTTGCAATTGTTAACTACGTAATTTATTTACGATAATTCAATCACTATTTGTTTTAAATTACTCGCGTCGAAAAACAGGTAAAACATAATAATTGCAGGCACTTCTTTGTTTCAAGTCAGCCCACGAAAATTCGCGCTAATNGTCGAAAAACAGGTAAAACATAATAATTGCAGGCACTTCTTTGTTTCAAGTCAGCCCACGAAAATTCGCGCTAATAAAACACGTATGAATAATGGCTGTGGTAAGGACCAGAACAAAACATTAAAATGCAGATTTGAACTTTACTCTGATTCCACAAAGGAAACACAATAATTCTTAGGTCATTACGGTACATAACCACGTAAAATACAAGCATTAAAGGGGCACAGTATAATTTCACGGACTAATTGTTGTCAACTTAGCAGACTTTCTGTTCAATTAGGCGGGGAAAAAAAAAAAAAAAAAACCAACCCCACACACACACTTAAATTTGCCTCATAGATAGAGTAAAAATTTTAAAATGCAACATTATTACGATGAAATTACATATTTTATTACTGTACTTTAATTAAAATTTAATTTTTAGTATGTTTCTATTTTAAATCATTGTTTTTAATAAATTTGGTTTGATTTTTGCCACTTTTTCTACATTTAGCAGAAATTTAGTTAATTTTATGGATTTTCTAAATTGGAGTTGAGGTTAGGTTTTACTTTTTGAGGAGGAGAGTGGTCCACATGTTGAGTTTTTTTCCAGTAGGTCCCATGAAAAACGAATAATAGAGGTTTCAATGTATTAGAAAAAGTCATTAAACAATATTTTTGTATGCTTTTGGAATTAATATCAAGCACGTAGGGAAAGCATGGATGTAGAGTAGGGATACGAGTGCATTTCATTTTGAACACCTATACATTACTACTTTATCACAAAGTTTATTTTGTAACACTGACAACCACTTTTTGTCACCACGTAATATAAAACGTATTAATTCAACTAGGAACTCTGTCTTATAGCGTATTTTCTGCTTGTCTGATATGCATTGTAATGACGCAATATACTTAAATTTTCGGGACTTGGATGTAAAATTCTTTCGTGTGTACGAAGCTCGGGAAAGTTTCAGTATATTTTTATCGGGTTTCAGTTTTAAGCCGTGGTGGCAGGTTCCCACGTTTGATTATCGAGCAGACGTGTACTTTTGTAGTTTAATGGGCGGACGTTTGATGTGTTCGTTTATCAGGAGTCCGGTAGTGTTTCATTTCAAACATAGTGTTTCTTTTGAAGCGTCAACATTAATTAGATTAGTTCCTTCGGCGCCGTTTTGTTATACGAGAAGTTCGTTATCCGGAGGTGAGTGCGTCAACAAGTTTTTGTGGACCGCGAAGTNGTGGACTGCGAAGTCGTTTTTGTTGACAGCACAGTTTTGGTTTCCTGCGATGCAGTTACGATATCGGTAACGGGCACAGCAGTATCGATGTCAGGCGGAGCGTGGGACAGCGCAGTTCTCACGTTGCTGCGAGATGATAGGCGCTTATCGCAGGAGAAGGGGGGCGATAGGCCAATATATACTGGTGGTGCCTATCGCCTGGGCAACAAAGTAATCAACTGCTGAAGAGGACGCGTAGGGCGTGTGACGACGCATCAGGCGTGGGGGTCGTTAGGGTGCCAGGAGGGAACGAGCATCCCTCCTGCCTTCTTAAATTAGTCTTGCGATGCAAGCTTTGAGACATTAACATAAACGGTAAACCACTGTGACGCTGTTCTGTACTTGGATATTTATCTGAACGGTTCGTACTCTGCATACTGGACATTCGTATGTGAACTGTGTCATTCAAAGGATAAATAAAGTATATAACAAACTAACTTCGAACTTGAACTTTCTTTCATAATCAACGAACATCCAATGGTACTGAGTCTCGTGTTTCTACCCCGAGCAAGCCGAGGCAAGTAAACAGTCTGTAGTGTACGCAGCGGAACGTTACAAGATGGCGCCCGCCTAACCTTGTGCGGCTTTAATATAATAAATATGCCTTAACAATCAAAGACGTTACTTTACAGCATGCCTCGGCAGTGCACTCTGAATAGCCAAAGTAATATTAACTTTTGTTTGTTCATGCATCAGCTGACGCAGGATTTTGTAAATGGCACTTTGTTTGTTTCATATACGTCAATTTGCTACTCACGGACAGTCAAAATCTCATCAACTTTTACGACACAGACAATATTTAGTTTTTAGTATGTAACAAAACTTGCTAAAATATAAAACTACCGAATCGCGACCGAACTGAAGCTACTAAATACCAATAAACTAAATGATGAATTTGAACACTGCTGCTACAGTTTTATTTTCAGATTATTTCAGCATATCCTATTTTCATGCACAAAATCATTTTCCAAGAGTGATTGAATTACTGAAATAAAACAATTAATTTTAAACCATCTTTGAGAGGTGATAGGTTATGTATTTGTAGTAATTGGTTTCTAATGCTTTGATTTTTGGTCTTCCGATTCTCAATCATACGATTCTTCAAGAATCACAGGCATTGAGGAATCTATTCTCACATCCCTAATTCAGACATTATGCAATAAAGAATTTTTTTTTAAATTCAACATATTTTGTACAATGTTGCAACTCGCCTGTGACCATTCCATTCCAGTGTGTGTATGTACATATATATGTGTATGTATATATAAATGTACATATAAAGCCAGATTGCAGCTGCTGCCCAATCTCTCTGGGCACACAGAACTGGCAACCATGGAATGGCAGCTCAACAGGAAACAGCACAGCGACCTCATGTCTGCAGTTCCTCCAATCTAACTATAACCTTCTTCCCCCTTCCTGACTCAGGCCAACTGTGGTATAATGAACAGGGGAGAGGGAAGATGATAACCATTCTTGACTGTACTGAGGGGAAAGGGGCGGATATATTCTGAGCGGTGAGAAAGGCAGAACTTAGAATATTAACAAAAACAGAGCAAGGTCCTGACATGTGAAGACAGACTACCCTTGCTAGTGTCAGCTGAGGTCTCCTTTAGAACATGTCTATCACCATACAAAACTACACTAACTCATGTCAGGAAATGTGATTTTATTTAATAAGTTAATTTTTTTATATAAAAACAAAGGTTAAAAATTACGAAATTACAAAATGAAAAATTTGGCACTGTAATAAATAGCACTTATAGTTTGTTAGTCTACATCACTAACATTTTTAATGAAAATGTCATCAAAATATTTAAAATTGAATACAAAGGGCAGGGCTTATATACTTCCTCATTTCTTATGCTAAACGCACTACTTTGACCTACACCTCGAACAATTCCCCTCAAATTGCATGTGACCACTGATCTACCGCATTTACTGATACTTTGTTTCGTTCAGCCACCTCACTTGTACAACCCCTCCAAACAGCTAGGGAGAATCAACAGCTCAAGGTCAAAATCTTGTTTACTGCAATTAAGAATCCCCTTACCCATGGGCGCTATGTCATCTTCCAGGCATAGCCACAATTGCATTGTCTGCTGTAGAAGTCTGGACCGGATATTACACTGGTCTCTTAAAAATTCTCTCTAGGTCTTTCATGGGTGCAGAAATATGGAGTATTGCCAAATGGTAGGTGCCACCATCTGTAGGAAGGTAGGTAGGTAGACAGACTGCACTTGTTAAGTTAGGTAGTGCGCACAACCAACACGCAAAATCCGAAGCTTTGGATGAAGCAATTTTCTCTCTCCTGCTAAGCAACATGCAGATATAGAAGACGGGAGGAGACATGCAGAAATAGCGCAGGCCATCCCTCCACAGGTTCTTTAATCACCACCTACTTTGTCACGACAGGGACGGTGCGAGGATGCCATGCTGGTTGATTGCCACCACACAAGGAGAAGAAACAAAGTCACACTTGACCAATCCCAATACGGAACCCTCTTGTAAGGTTCTTCAGGGGTCCACAAGAAAGTGACACTATAAGCAGGACAACACTAAAGAGGGAAACACAAAAATTCAAGAATATGGACACCAAAAGATATAAAATTATGCACGGTAATAAACACACAACTTTATGCATAAAATAAATATATTTTTTAATACATAATATTTTATAAAATTTTATCTACTGGATGCAAAATATTAAAATTAGTAAATGAGCAAAAGATTACTGTACATACAAAACAAGCACAATTGTTCGTGGCAGTTTGTCTGCTGGTTGCAACAATGATTCGGTTCCGAGTAGTCGCCGAGATTTCAAAATTTCAAGCAACTGCTGTGCTTGATCTACAGGGATTACGGTCTACGTGCTTGATTAAGTTTAACTTCTCAGCTAATGAAAATGTATGTCTTTTCTTAGAGGCCCTCATTTTAATTTTTCACTAAAAATTGTTTCAAGGACAAATTAATTTTCACTGCGTAAACATTAACAGACTACGTAAATATTAACTAGGCATGTGTGAAAGTCGTTTTTTTAAATGCGAAGTGAAGTCAAAGCGAAGCTTGCATTATGAGAAGGTATTTAGGAAAAAAAATCGAAGTCGAAGGATTAAAAAATATATATATATTTAGATATATATAGGCTACAGTTTTCAAGTGTAGTCAAGCAATGAAATAAAACATATACTAGTCTTGTACTGCTAAAAAAATCAAAATCTGAAAGAAAGTAATCAATATACATTTAGATAACTACAAACTTTATAAAAACTACCATGCTCCATAAATCCAGTCCCATTTGGCACCACCACCGCACAATGATTTCAATGGGTGGCTATCAACATTTGGCCTCTTCCCTTTATCCTCAAAGGACCCTTGTCCGATCAGGGTAGATAGTAAACTTGCTGGATGGTGGTGGCATCAGGGCCTCAGAGCAAGAGTTGAGCCTCTTTCACTGTATACAAGGAAAGTGTGCAGTTCTTCCAAAAAAAGACGTATCAGCTGTGGTGTGGTACGTACGTCAGCCCAATTCTCGCATGTGATAAATTATGACATCGTTGCATATGTCAAAATTAGAAAGGCAATGAAACATGAATTTTTTGAGACAGAAAATCCACACTGTATTTGTGTTATGTTATGGTCGGTCACCCCTATTAAAAAGCCTTCCACTGGTGTGTGTCAGGCATGACGTCTTGTTCGCCCAAGAGAGAGGGAGGCAGGGGGGAGGGGGGGGGAGAGAGAAATAAAGAAACAAAGGAAAGTGCTGCTGTAAAAACCCATTCTCTCTCACCCCTTGCTGACCAAATGACCCTCTCCAATGTCAAACTGGTAGAATATCTCGGCAGAGTGGAACTTGGGATAAAAACTACAAACGTTTTTTGAAAAAGTGTTTAAGTTGAGCATCTTTTCCATTGCCGTCTATGGCGTTTACGAATAAAGAAAATACCATACTAATGTAAACAAAATGTGTGAATATGTAATGAAATACGGTCTGTTGTGAATTAAGTTATGTGAAATGGTTTGGCAACAATAAATAAATTACTGAATCGGAAACAGTTTACATTATTTCCGGGAATGTTTGTTATTGTTAGGGAGAAACATTCGGGACCAGAAAACCCTTTAAACGGGAACCTTATAAGCAGGTTCTAATATCACCCAAGAACAGTGGAAGTTTTATCATTCTAAGCCAGACGTTAATGGCATCATAGCTAGCAATGTATACTGTAAGCTTGGAGATAGCAATATAATACTATCTATTATGTTACTTAAAATAATTAATAATACTTTATTCTATAAAATATGATTTCTAGGGCAGGTGAATAAATAAATAAGATCAGTAGGATTTGTTTTTTTTAATGACCTTAACCAATTAACAATTTAAAAGTATTAAAAGATCTTTTCCCTTACCACATGGTGCATGCCGCAAGTTGTGTACACTGTGCTTATGCACCATTTGGCGATGGAGTGTTCTACATGCCTTTCCTGGATATTTTATTTAGAAAACTTGTGTAGATTGAAATTAATATTTCAATAAATTTACAGATAACAAGAAGCCACTGAAAATCAACTTGACACTATGTAAAGTTTACGCACCACACCAGTCAAGTAAACACCTCAGTTATCATTTAATTCAGAAGGTGCCTGTCTAATTAAATAAAAGTAAAAAGTTGATTTAACATGTTATGCTTTATACTGGAGGCGATTCAATGAAACTTCATGCAAAAAAAGGACACAAAACCAAATTTTTAATTCTATATGGGTCAAAATTGGTTAGTTTCAATTTTGATAGCATTCTTGAGGACCACGGGCAGTCTCAAAACGAGGGGGTCTACTGCATCTTTACTAGGGTTATGCTTGCAAGGCTGCTGCACATTGTCCTGTATAATGCTAGGCAAATATAAGCACGAAAATACAGTAAAACTCTGTTAAGAAGATTTTTAAGGGACTGACAAAATAATGCTTATTAACCAGACATGTGCATATAGACAACGTGCAAAATTAACTTATTAAGCAGGAGTGGAAACTTCTTAACAGGGTTTCACTGTACCAACAAATAAAGGGAATAAGGAAAATTAAGAATATTTGGTAGCCCTTTTCAAAAAATGACATGAACTAAAATCCATTTTGCATTTAAACTATTGACAGAGAGGTAATGTAAGATTTATAAATATTTTGATTGTAAAATCACCTTATCTGTTTATAATGGACATCTTCACTTGAAACACACTCACCCCCAGCGAGCATGGCAACTAAAATAATACCGCATGACCATATATCAGCTGGCTCTGCTTTGTATGGCCTCACAAGCACTTCTGGAGACACATAAGGTAGTGTACCACACCGCTTTTCCAAAAGACGCTCCTATAACATGGAACTGTCTCATTACATCCAAGTATTATGTCCACTTATACACACTAATCAAGTTTAACTACAAGATGGCAAACAAAAACAAGCAACTACTCTAAAAACTTACCTTTCCTTGTAGCCTGTACATTGTAGCCAAACCAAAATCTGTTATCTTCAAGTTATCATGTTCATCCAGGAGCAAATTTTCTGGTTTTAAATCTCTGTGTGCAACTCCTCGGCTGTGGAGATATACCTGAAAAAATTAATTTGAATAATACACAAATATGCAACAAATTTTATTAAATTTGAAATAAATCAAAGTTCCTAAGTTTTCTAATGTATTGCCAAAACATCACCTCAGTAAAAAAATCTTAACACTTGAAATGGGGTTAAGGGAGGAGGGAGAGGCTTAATCATTGCAAAGAATGGCAAGAAAAGCAAATTAGTAATAAATTCCTGAATGTGTTAAACCACTGAACACATTGCACAAAACTGTGTAAAAATTCCAAACTCATTATTTCTTTGGTTGCATTCAGCTGCAAAATCATCACTGTAAAGGAATATCAGTCCTTGGCACTGCAATCAAATGCACTAGAAGATATGTTAGCATTTCTACTGCAATAGTGTGGCCTGTATTTATAAAGTTATAATAAGGGGTTTAATTCATCCTAGTAATTTTTTTTTTAAACAATTGATTTATGTTTGTATGAAAATGAAATGTGAAAATATTCTGGGAGATCTTTAAAATGACAGAGAGGAATTATTACGATTTCTGGAAAACCGAATTTGAAAGAATACATTTATTTAATTACTTAATGAAAGTAATCATATTTATATGACCTACAGAATGCCCAGCAAGACTGTAAATTGAAATTCCTGTACATTTCCAAATTTATCCTTGAAATGACCACATAAAAATTAATTTTGCTCGTCTGTGAATGTTTGTGTTTGTATGTATGTAAAAATTGTTTCACGATACAGTGACACACTGTTGTGGAACACATCCAAAGCCGACAAAATTCAATATGGTTTTGCTATCAAGCAAGGCTGCAAAGAAGTTCATCTCCGACCATGCTGCCATATATTTTAAGAATGATTAAGTTATTACCAGCACGAAGAGAGTGCTTTAAGACCATACCAAGAGGAAAATTATATTTACAACAAAGCACAAATTATACAAATAGATTGTTGATAATGCACACAAATCAACTTGTTTACTTTTCTTGTGCAAGCAAAGTAAAAAGTGTGTTTATTGTGTTACATTTTCTGTTCTCCCTTTTTTTGTTTACAAAAGTAGGTATTTTTAGTACCTTTCCTTCTAAATCGACCTCTGATGCTAACAAATGCAATGTCCGAGACGTATTTATCACCTACAGCCACCTGGCCTCGCTGGCTACAGCTCATTGTGCCGCGTAGCATTGCTGTGAAACCACTACAGGTGTGCGAAGCTTCGAAAATTTGAAGTTGAATCAAAGACTTCTTTCCTTAGTCACTTCAGACAACCAAAAACTTCAAAGATTCCAATTTTTTTTTCTACAATCAACATGATTGGCAACCTTCCATATTTTGTGATTTTTAGTCCATTTTTCGTACACAAACTACTTAAGGCTTATATACCCTCCATTAGCTCTGAGGATTTCCGATGCTAACACATCTGTGGGTTATTTACAGAACCATGTGGCAGGCAGTTGAAATATTTCAGCTGTTACATGCTTTAACGGCCATGAGCACAATGGTATTCCCCAATCCCTCTTACTCAAAACATCCCACCCCCTTCCTTTCAACGGCATGTCTGCTGGCATTTGTTCCCCGTCAAATCCCAGAAACAACCTTGCGGTCTGCCTTGTCCTGTGCTTCCTAGAAGTTTCCACTGTTGCCAAACTGCACACTGTTCTAGAGGGGAAATGTGTGTGTTCCACGTACCGCACCGTTTACATGCACATTTGTTTTGTCAACAAAAATACAGAAGAACAAACGCACAAAACGCTTTGCAGTTATCAAGATACGAAAATATGCTACCTAATAAATGCAAGCAGAAGTTACACAAATTGCTGAAAGATAATATTCCTACGCCAGCAATGAAAGAACACGAATAAGTTTCAATCACTACAGGAAACCATTTGACAAAATATTTTTACTAATGGCAGCAAACAGGTCTTGGAAGGAACTGTTTTATTCAAACTTCTTGTTGAGGGGTGAATGAAAAAGCCACACATTTTCGATCCATACTGATAAATCTAAACATATCGGTTTCTGTGCTAATAATAATAAGAAAAAAAACTTTTCCCATTATTACATATTTAAATATCTAATTATAGAACAAATATTCTTCTGTAATGTATGGGGAATACCACATAACAAATTGCGACCATTAAGCAACTTACCTTAAAACCTTCCAGTGCATGCGCTTGAAATCAGTATATCATATTTTGAAGTTTTGCAAATTGAGCCATACAAACAAGATTTCGTTTAGTGGTAGAGCTAAAGTAGGGCGTGTATGAAGTGTATANCGGTTTCTGTGCTAATAATAATAAGAAAAAAACTTTTCCCATTATTACATATTTAAATATCTAATTATAGAACAAATATTCTTCTGTAATGTATGGGGAATACCACATAACAAATTGCGACCATTAAGCAACTTACCTTAAAACCTTCCAGTGCATGCGCTTGAAATCAGTATATCATATTTTAAAGTTTTGCAAATTGAGCCATACAAACAAGATTTCGTTTAGTGGTAGAGCTAAAGTAGGGCGTGTATGAAGTGTATAGTGAAAACTTGTTTGGATAATACTCTAAATAGGACACTACATAAAACGCACCTTAAAAAAAGACAAAAAATGCACACAATAAATGCCACGACATTGTAACAAAAATTTAAATAACATGCTCATTAGTTTAAAAGAGAAATGTTTTATTTTAGCACGTAATATGAGCCATTTGTTTTTGTTTCAGATTACTGTTATTCTCACAAAATAGTGTCTTACTACACAATTTCATTTATTTTGATACTAGATCTATTTAATCAACATATGAAAGTGACTTCATTTTCATTGATAACTTAAAATAATTCCAGCAACTTAACCTACAATACTTTGCATATTCTTATAGATTTGCCAAACAATTTATTTTACGACTTTGGAGATTTTTTATAAGTTAGTTTGGATTGACATTTACAAATTAATTTCGACATAATTCGCAGCCCCAAGTTGCCAATAAGGTAAACTACTACTAGCATTCAGATTTATGTTTAGCATTTTTGAAGCTGCGAACCATTACACATGGTACCGTTGTAATGGCGCAATATAATAATTATTGCGATACTTTGTTCATTTTCTTTCGTTTTGCAGTGTTTAGTAATAGTTTATCAGGATTCAAAGTATTGTTACTATATTCATCGAATATAAGATTCCTTTTTCGGAAATCATAGTCTTTATTAGCGTCAGCATTAGTAGATAGAAGCTTTCAAACTGCAAGACGACAATTTCTGTTCTAGAAGGTTTGATTATCTTTTACTAGCACGCAGTTTGGATGGCTACGCAGTTTGTCAGCGTGGTGTGGGGAGGGATGCCTGGCCCACGCCATGCTCTTATTTGGTAATGTTTTGGCACCCTGGGGAAGGAGTGGGGGTAGGCATGCGGCGACAAAAACTAAAGTGTGCCTACCGCCCGCTAACGGAGTAGACAACCAGCTCCCGAAGAGGACGTACGTGTCCGGTGTGGCAAATATCCCACACACCAGCAAACTTCCTCTTGCGACGCCAGTTTAAAATACGCTAAGATTAATTCACAAAACTACTGCGACACTACTCTTTCTTTAATTGTTTGTTTATTTGCCTGATGCAACTAACTGTTTGTAGCTCTGCATACTTGAATACATGTGAACTGTTAATACGAAAGATAAATAAAAGTACAGAGTAAATATACCAAAACTTGACTATTTTGTATTTAAATTGGTGTTATTTTAAAAGTTTCTACCAATTGAGCTAACCGAGCAGTAATTTCCAGCCATCAATCTACACGCTGCGATGTTACACCATATACAACAGTACCAGTTACCCATCAGGCAAGAGCACAAAAAACATGATCCACACATCCATTGATGTAATGAAATTATCAATTTGATTAGAAAAGAATGACAAAAAATTTTTTTCTTAATTCCTTCAACTCAGTGCATTTTGAATGGTCTTACAAGAGAGAAATTTTAAGCATATATTTAATTGCCCAAAACTTGGTTTACTTAGACTATAACATAAATAAGAAGTATGATGTGGTTATTCTTTTCTTATAGGGAATCTAATTTAATAAAATAAAACAATCATTTGTTTCTAGGCATGCACTATTAGCAGAAAAACCAATACTTGTTTTTTTTTACTTCGGTGCTGAAAAACAAATTCTGCTACAAATGTGCAGAAGTAACACAGAGCATCCTCAAAATCACAAATGTAATATCAATTATTCTGGGCCATCTACGAACAGCACAGAAATATAGAGGTAAATGTGATCAATGTTAGATCTCTGTTAGAACGGATTTGCCACATCTTGGGGGTTAGTCCAATGAATGGTACCAAACTCAGATAAAATGTCTGCCATCAACCGAAAAAACAAAAATCTCGGAAGCAGCGAAAACCAGCAAAATTTGCGTACATTACGAAAATGGAGCTTTGAAGCTTAAGAGAATCCATAAGTCTGATTCGAAATCCATGGGAAGCTTACACTTAGTGGTAGACAATATTATGATCTAATTCTGTTGAATAATAGTGGATCTTTAGTACTACGAGAAAGGCCAGACAAAGTTCTGAGAAGAAAAATCACTCCAAAACTTCCAAGATGTTGTATGTTGCCTACTGCTTAAAATTGCAGACAGTCTCATTCTGAGGAGCATGAAAGTTTGCAAACCAGGTTACATTATAGCAGCTTCGAATAAAAAAGGCAAAACAAGTCCTGTCGCTGGCATTTAGACACTTTTTAAACACTAGATAAAATTTATTTTACATTGAATTCTGGTATTGCAGAGAAATTATTTTCTTTCCAAAAAATATAGTTTTAATCATGTTATTTATTTGATGTACTGGTGTACGTAATCTTGTTAAAATTGTCAAATGGCTCTGTCCGCATAGCCTCTTGAATCATAGTAATGTTGTTGCTATACTATGCATTATTAAAATAAAAACTAGTTATGACTGACTTTTGTTCTGAACTCTGTAGTTATGTAATTTTCATTAGTGTGCTGTTAAACAGAGTATACCATTCTGTTAATTCTAAATTGCTGGTTTGATGTACAATTCTAAATTAATGTCTCAAAAACAAGGAATTTGAATAAGAACTAAAAGGTTTATTCAGAACTAGAAACTGAATAACAAATAAAAGTGAATTTTTTAAATTTCAAATAAAAAACACTACATTCAATCAATCAAACTGTTGTTACAATTCATTTGGGTAATAATTAAATATATAATGCATACACACACACTGATGTGAAGCCCTGCTTGCTAAAGTTCTACTTTTGGTTACCAATTACGTATCCTTCTGCTATATGTTAACATAAACACTGTCATGTGGCTTGTACGATTTAACTGTAAAATGCTTTGCTTACTGTTTTCAGCTGTTTAAGAATGGATATATTTCAAAAACCACTTCATTAATACAAATGTTAACAATTTACATTAATCACAGTGTTATACATTTGTAGTATAAAAGTTATTTAAAAAAACAGGTTGATGCTTCTCCTAGGGTGATTTTTCAAAGGTTTGTGAAGAAACAGTGAATGGACTATACACACATAGTCAAATCATCTTATTATGACCACCTGCTAGTATCAAGCGTAACAGCCCTTCGCAACACGGAGAGCAGCTAGATGAGCTGGCAGTGACTCAAGTCAGGTGCTGATAGGTTTCCACGGGTATCTGGAGCCACGCTGTCTGCTGTGCGTCCCACAACTGTTGAAGGGTGCATGGCGGAGGAGACACACAGCGAACATGATTATCGACGTGGTACCACATATGTTCAATTTGATTGAGATCTGGGATGTTCGGGGGCCAGTCCTGATCTCAGTCGACCAGGTCCACACCAATACTGAAACGTGCCTATTTCCCGTAGTCGCTGTGTAAGGTGTGCGAATGTCTGGTGGTTTGGCTGATGCGCAGGGTATCTTTGGCTGTACACGCACAGCTGCCTCGCCGTCACCTCTCACTTCACCATACACAAGACCATGTGTATTTCGGAATTTGTGTACTCGTTATGTTCACGTCTGTAGTACCTAGTGAATTGCATGCCCGAGTTTGTACACGTATATGTACACCATTTCATATAAGTAGGGAAAATTTTAAAGTTATAGAAAAGTAGCATGGCCATAATGTATCCCTCGTTCACAGCTGTTCAGTCAATGTTTGTCAAGTAATGCTATTGAGTCCAATGCCCACATTTTCCTAGTATCCTTTTATGGGAGGCACTGAAAGATTATCGTTAGCTACAACTTCAGTCCAGTACTCAATGTAGGATATTAGAGGTAGGTTGCCATTCCAACCAGTTTTACTTTTTATAGTCAAGTTAACAGTGCTGTAGCACTGTTTTATTTTGAGGTGAAGGAGGAGCGATACTTTTATGAGATATTTTTTGTTAGAGAAAATTTTTTTTCATTTACAGAAGTAACATTCACATTATTTTAAACTGAAAACTTGCAACTTCAACTAAGATTGTGTGTTTTGAAATGGCAACCTCTGAACACATGTTTTCTATGGCAATCCATGACCAATATAATTTCATTAGAATCATGCTTGTCTATCATGGATACAAAATAATTTATTCGAAGGAGCACTCAGTAAATTAGTAGAACTCTTTACCAGTTTCGTGAAACCAAGCACACTTCGGAACGTAATATTTTATTTATGGTACTTCATGAAGGTTATAGAAAATGGCGGACTAAGAAGCAATTTTACTAAGTGCTGACGTGAGAATAATAGGACGTTGCACTCAAGACACTAAAAAGGCACCCACAACTAACTGTGCTTAATAAAAGCAAATATAAAAATAATAATCTGATAATAGAATATTACAAAGACACCAGCAAGGTGTCATAATGACTAAATAAACAAAACATGCACAACATTTACTGGGCTGCAAACATTTCACAAATTAACAGTGTCTGCATGCTCTGTCATAATTACTCAACATGATCTTACTTAAAATATATTTTAAACTACTAATGTTGTAGGTATGACTAACAGTTTCTGGCCTAAAGAGTTGGTGATCTTTGAATATTCAAAAGGAACTACAAAAATTTGGGCATTAGTAATAATTGCAAGCAATAAACTTATACATTAGGGACATATATTTTTGTAGAATAATGTACACCCCTCCTTTATATTTGGAGTCTTGTGAATTCAGATATTTGTTTACACTTGCACCACTTCAACTGTTCATACTAAATATTCAAAAATTAAAAGCATGGAAGATGTATGAAATTATGAAACTATCTAAAGTTAACTGCCCAAGAGAATTTAAGCTGCTTTAACTAACTTCAATGCAAAGTTTCACTCACCACACCAGTTAATAGTTGAGTGAAGTACTTCTGGGCTTCTCTTGGTGGCATTCCAACATCTGGGTCTGCACGGAAAAATTAGGACATGTTTACGACTTCACTAGTTCCACAAATAAAGAAAAGTAATGAATACATTGGGATCTAGGGATGGATAAGTTCCACTTATTTACCAGTTCTTAAGAATCAGACCTCAAAACTTTTTCTGTATAAAGTTATAAAGATCTCTGGAACTTTTAAAAAATCAGACTGACCTGTAATTTGTATATTTTTTATAGAGATGAAATTATATGTCATGTTTTCAACTAACAAATACGCGCTTTAAGTTTGATGCAGATTCTACCTGACTAGAGAAATCAGTTTTTGACACAATGAAAACTTTGCAGAGATAATGTTACTCTAAATAGCAAAATACATAATGCAATACACCAGAAGCTACCATTTGCCTTTTATCTCTGATAAATAATAAAATCTCATTTACAAAGAAGTAGTTCATTTTTTGGAAATATTGCAGTGCACGAGTTTGCAATAATAATTCATAACCTCAAAGCACTATTTTCAATGCCCTAAATATATCATCCAGTTTAAATAACTGTGATTTCCACTGAAGGCATATTTAACAGTACACAGATGCCATTTTCCCATACGCAACCTCTTAAATAGTCCACTTGAATGACAGTGTCAATAGCAGGAAAAATTTGTGCACAGCATATAAACCAAGACTGTCTTCTATAGCAATTCTAGTTCAAAGCCGACAGAAAAACTGTTTACAACAGGGAAATTGTGTGTGACTTGCACAATTTTCCTGGTGAATAAATTCTACACAAATTGTTATAATATAAATCTGGAGGGAGCAATATGGGTAGCTGTTTTATATAAAATGAAGGAACCAAGAATATAATTCCATTTATAAATGCTAAGAACTAGTGGAACCAACCCATCCCTATTAGGATCACACTTGATTTATTCAAATGAAAAAACTCTTGAATGCAAATTATATAACGAAGCTGAATGTTTGATTGATACAGAGTTGCCAAGTATAATTCACTGGTGGCCTTTAAAATCATTTACACCAGTCATCCATAAATAAATATAATGCTTTCCTTTGTAACTTGGCACAGACTTTATAATAATACCACAGCACACAATCCCAAACTGCAGTCATCATTATATTGGTGGTAAACACAACAAACTCAATTTTTTTAAACATGCATCTCTTATTTATAGGCTATTCACTGTTTTTTAGAGACTGGGTTTATACTGAGTACACTCCATTTCCTGTTTCTTCACACTTAACGAAAAAAACATTTGAAATATCACTCGCACAGCAACATGTTCAGATATTTTTGATTAAATTAACAACCCACCGACAAATTTTTTTTATCATACATAAAAAAAATCCTCCAACAGTATACAAAGTTTCTGATGTTAGAGCTGTTGGGCTTTTCTACTGGGAAGTGGCAGGAACCTGTTTTTGTTTTCCTGGCAATTTGAAAATTGCTGCCAAAATATATGTGCATTTTTAATACAAAGTTCCTTCCAATGTAGGATTTATTTTAAATATACCACACGATCAGTGTTCACTGTACATACGGCACGACCGCACAGCAGTGTTCATGCACATGTCTTCACGTGGCCACTTAATTGTTTACACAGTAGTATTTGCATTCTGTTCAGTTTATCAAACAGGCAGAAGCCTTCTCTTCAAAACTCCCGGCCACTGTAAAACCGTCAATTTTTGGCATTCTTAACCCATTTTTCAACATAAGTAAATTACTAAAATTAGTATCATGGCTCTTCTCGAACTTTTCCACAGATCACAGAACAAAAGTATAGTCGGGAGAGTTAAAAAATACTGTGCAAATGTTTACGGCATAATAATTTAATTGATAATCTAATATATCTACGCATTTACTTTAGTAACATCACCGACATTTGTGGTTAGAATTGCTAGTTTAAAAATAAAAAAATAGGATCTTAGAGTGTCCTTACACGCTAACAAGCATTTAGCGATAATATTTCAATATTGCTACAGATAGATTTATAAATTGTTCTCGCTCGAGAGTAAAACTTAGTTTATGTTTGTGAAGTCAAAAATGTGATTACACCAAATAATTTTTCTTTGCACATATGTAAAATAAATGTGAGATAATGCTGTATCAAACATTAAAATTGGCAAAACTGTTTGCAAGAGTTGCAATTTAGTAAAGACTGGAATTATTACAGAATTATGTGAATAAAATTAATTTCCCCATATTTTGCATTTCCCCATATTTTGTGATTTGCATAAATTTCTAGGCCCTAAATTTACAGCATCTTGAAAATAGTTTAAAGATAACGCAAGTAATCCGCGTATGGTATATCTAAAAAGTTTCAATTACATTTGCAGCATCACTTAAAAAATGCACTCGCACTATACTGTAAAATCAACTGTAAACCTTTACAATGCAATTCAGTTTTCAATACAAAAAATATGGCCATGATTGACATTTCAAACAGTCATGCATGCACAGACTGCCATATTTGTTGAGGCCTGAAAAAACAACTGTTATTTTCTTGCTACAAAAAATGGGAGGGTTCTGCATGAGAATTGCTCCAATTTTTAATATACTATTTATTGAGACACACACATAATTTGAGAAATTTAACTTTATTCGTAAAACCTGAAAGTAAATATGAATTCATATGGTACAGTTTTAGCATAAATATATTTTCAACAAAACATTTTTTATTTGTAATATTTCTGCGTAACTGCATTCCCCGAGGAAAACTGCATCAAAATATTACATTTACTATCACATGACAGTTACCATGGAAGGCTGGTGTAAAAACAGGGAGTTCAGTCATGTTTACAGACATCATATGCCTGTGGGGCACAAATCTACAAAATCACATTGAAACACCGTCTTATGTCATGCGTTATATTCACCTACATGTTGCAGATTGTCGAACCAGCCGTTTCTACCAGTTTTCCATGAGTAAGAGCAATGTGAAGACAAACTTGGGATAGCTGACAACATGATTAATGTAACCATTTCATCAGATTTTTTATGTCTTTTTGCAAGACTCAACAATGGTTTATCATCTTCTGCTTAACCAGTAATGCATTTTCATACAGTGGATTCTCAATTATTCATTCCCGTTATTAACATTTTACCATATTTAATCATTTATTAATTTTAGTCTCGTCAAAATTCTCATATAAACAAATGTAATGACGCAGTATTCTTAATTTTCGGGACGTGTTTGAAGTTTAAAGCCGCGGTGGCTCGTTTCCCGTGGTAGTTTGTTTATCCGGCAGACGTGTGCTATTGTACAGTCGGTTCACGACTGGAGGAAACTTTTGAAAATCAACCTTTGAAAAAACACCCTAGCCGTTAGCGACATGCATATAACATTACAAACAGCGGCGAGCGCGGATACAGTTATGCCGTTAGGTTGCCAGCACAAAGAGAGGAAATAGTTCCAAAGTTTTAACGTAATTGTTAATTTATCGCTTACAAATGGGCGTCGAAAAGAATTGTATCTTATTATGCCAATTATTAATGACGTGATGCTAACATATTTAGATTTCAACGTTTCTTGCATAGTCAAATGATTACGCTCAAGGTTAAAGTAACGCGGCCATTTGTTTACTAACCTTCGTAGCCCTTGTTTTGTTGACACACGTGCCAGAGAATTTGTGCGATTATCTCATTTAACCTATAATAATTCATTTATTTGTCTTGCTTTACTAATATCCGCTCTTTATTATTTGGTTTTTAATAACGTATGATTTTAATTTGTGCTCACTTTCAGTTCTAATTTCTTTTGTTTTTATGTGTTTCGTGCACGTGTCTTTCCTTTGCCACTTTATTCTAACGTTGCAGTATTTGCACATAAGAATTGTTTTCACATTGTCGAAGACGTAGAATCCTTCACTCGCAAACTCTGCCGTCCTGTCGAAAACCGTCACAACCATTTTTAAATAACGTTTTACAATTGCGCAAAACATCCAACTCAACTACCACGTCATTTTAACGTCTGTAGCAATTTCGATCAATACTGATGATCTTGCCTTCGATGTACGGGAATTTATCGAAAGTCACTAACAATCGATTGTAAATAGACAACTACTATCGATTCATCAAAATACTCGCATTTTGTGTTTATAGAATGAAATGTTTTTTCGCTGGCATCGCATATTCTTTTGTGTGAAATTCTCAAGATTAAAAACTTTACGCTTGCGGAATATCCATTAATAATATATACATTACATGACATTTATAATGGGTACGTGCATGTCGAACACATCTACACACACACAGTGGAATGTAAACATTGCCATGTGACTGCCACATAGCAGTCACATGGCAATGTTTGTTTACCTTTGGCGGAAGGATATGAAATGGGCTTGAAAGTAGATCTTTAGTAGGGCTTCAAGAAAGTCTCTTCCAGTCGTGAACNAAGTCTCTTCCAGTCATGAACCGACTATAGGTTATCGGGCAGACGTTTGCTGTTTACGTTTATCAGGAGTCCGGTTGTAGTTTCGTTTCGAACGTCGTCGTTTTCAGTTTTTGTTAAGTCAGCATTATTTAGCTGTTTTTCAGAATGCGACAACAAGTTTTGTTGTACGAGAAGTCAGTTTATGTTGACGGCACAGTCTTAGTTACGATAGCGCGTTGAGAGCGTGCGTGGCCAGGCACTTCTCTCTTTGTTGAGGGGNCTGCGTGGCAGTCTACGCCAGGCCCTTATCACCGGAGTGGGGGGGGGGGGGATAGGCAGCACAAAGGCGCGCGTGTCTGTCACACTTGAGGGCTGGAAGTCACTTCAGGTCAGTCTCCACTCAAGAATGCTCGCCTAGGCGACGATAACCCCCACATCGGCGACTAGACTATTTTATGTATCCGCCGGTTTGGGAGGTAGCCGCAGTTATTATTTCTTTGGGCCAGTTTCCAAACACATGAATAATCTGTAAACTACGGTGGCGCTGTTTCTGCACTTGTATGGTGATATGTGAACGTTCGTACTCTGCATACTGGAACTTCGTATGTGAACTGTGAAACTTCTATGATGAATAAATTATAGAACAAAATAATCTGGAACTTTAACTTAATTTTTAATTAATCGGCATCCATTTTACTGAGTCTCGTGTTCCACCTTTGAGCTAGCAGTGGCAACGTCACATTGGCAGTGTAACTGCGCGGCCGAACGTTACACAATGCTAATTGCTGACTGCGTACAACAATCGCCGATCATTTGTTTTCCCATAACATTCATTCAAAACAGACTGTACATTTGCCAAATATTGCATGCAGCAGTAGTTTTTAAACATACTGTGAATAGCATTGTTTACATCCCGCAGCATTTTTTGTGTTCTATAGACCACAGTTATTCTTACATATTTACTTCACTCATAGGTTGGTAACAGAGAAAAATAATCTTTTAATCTTATTCTTACACAATTACTGCACTCCTAGGTTGGCAACAATGACGAATCATAAAATTTATATTTTTTTGTAAACCGAATGTGGTTTATAAATAGATGTGGCATTTTAACGGCATGATATTTGGAAACTTATTGGTTGCAAGTTTGGTTTGTAACATTAAAATAAATAAAAATTAAATTTTGCTAAATTTCAAGACCTATAGTTTAATTTAAACTGAATATTTAAACAAAAGTTGTTTTAAATGCCATCTTTAGACTGTTGGTTTAAACAAACATGCATTTTGAGGTTACGTACATTACTTCTCTGGTCTAAAATCAAAGTCGGCATTGTTTTCCTGCATGCTTAGTTTTTCTTTGTTGGCTCACTGAAAAATAAATTTGAGAATCCACTGTACATGTTTGATATTGATGAGTGACTTAGTGAAGAGATTTGGGCAGCTCTGAACATCTAGGTCTTAAGAACTGATGAGGGTGAAGCGAGGTGAGCATGGAGCAGTGCTGGAGTTTAAGGGCGGAGAAAACTGGAGATCCCCAGAAAACCTGCCGACCAGCTACATTGCCCGGAAATATAAACCCGGTTCGCCTTGGTGGGAGGCGAGTAGTCTAACCACTATACCACCGCGGCCCTGTTTTATATTGATTTATGTTAAAATAGGGCTACATCAGTTTTTATAACTAACAATGAGCTGCAGTAGTTAAACTATTGAAGTTGTTGCCAACAGTTTAGCCATGATTCATTGACTAAAACCAGAAGTACCTGAGAAAATTATTTTCCCACAACAGTGTACCAACATAACACATTATAGGCCCAAGTTGTCATTGAAAACTACTCTTGCATGGTTTGTCTGTATAAGCACGCGCTCGTCGCATACCAAACTCTGACTCAACCATGCCTCCTGCAGTTATCTCTATACGATACAGTATCAGCCATCACTTTATTTAATACATCTCTTCTGTCTCATCTTCCAGTAGAGTTACAGTTGTGTGTGTGTAGATCACGAGATCTCCTAGATGATTCAGTATACATTTTAGCAGTATGTGGTGCTATCCTACGTGGAAGTTATGAACCACATGCGCAGTAAGTACACTGTAAACATTTTTTTCCCCATGGAATCAAAACTAAATAACTCCCCACTCCCCCTTAAACCCTATAAATAAAATAAACAGAACCTAGCAGCCTTATTTGGTCATTATAATAATAAAACAGGCTAGAATGATAACCTAGATTTGAATACTCAACATAAGCTAGCTAATTGCAGTCCTTCAGGGCTTTCCATGGAAGGAAATAAGAGGCAAAAGGGATAAAAGTGTGTGTACTGGACTCTTGGCATTTGTTTACAAACCTTGTTCTCTTTTGTGACAGAACAGCATTGGCAGGATACATTATGACGGTTGCACAATTTTTCTGGAAATGCAAAAACCTAACCCACTCACGTGGAATGGTCAATATTTCTGCATCAGTGGCGGAAAATAAACACTTTGCTGGTTTTAGTTTTTAGCAAACAGCTCAGGCCACAAGTATAACACACGAGATATTTAGCGCTGTTCGAAATTTAAGATATCAACTAGACTTTCAATTCATTCGTTTCCAGTGCACAGTTTCCACTGTATTGTGTTGCCATGCCAGTACTATAACAATATTTCTTTCTGAAGCTAAATTGTACTTCAAAGCTTTAGTAATAAATAAAAACCCAATAAAAGAGAAAATCAGTGATAAATCAACACACCTAATTACATGAACTATTATCAATCTAAACCACAGAAAGCAAATTTAATTAAGAATAAAAGCTCTAACACAAACCATGAATAATAAGCCTTGTTCTGCTAACCTATTTTGTCGAACAACTCTCCACCTGCTGCATATTCTAAGAATATGTACTCTGTGTTTCCTTCCTGACGCTGCCCAAAGTAACGGATAATGTGTGGGTCAGTCAGCATTCTATGAATAACCACTTCTTTACGAATGGAAGTTCTTGCATCAGGATGCTTTTCCAAATCCACTATTTTCATAGCAACAGCATCACCAGTGTTTCGGTTTATCAATAACTTCACCCTACAGAGGAAAGAAATATAATTCCAATAACATTATTTCAAATTAATCTTAACTTCCGGAACACAGCAACCACTTTTTTAAATCCAAGGGCTAGTTCTGGGAATCTAACCCAGATACCCTCAATGAGAGGTAACAGTGCTACCCACTTATCCCATAAAGATGGTGGACAAAAGTGAACACAATTAATTAAAAATACCCAATAATTAAAATTTTACAAAAATACTACACATACACAGACAAGACATCTGAAAAAAAAAACACCTAAATTTAAGACCTTTAAAAAATTCCTCTCTCAAAACTGTTTTAAAATATGAAATAATATTGTAAATAAACTGCACTAGTCACCGATACCCAGCATGAATGAGCCAACATAACACTCACTTTTTGGCAAAACAGATTGCAAAGACTGGGGTGAAACATGGACATACTTAAGGGGTCTGCCTATCTAATGCTTGAACGGCATTGCAAAAATCCGAACTGCAGTTTTTTTTACGAAACTAATAAAAGTGCACCTGATGTGCTGATCTACGAAAAGCACACACATCCAGACTATGCTTGTTTATTACACACTGGGAACATCATTTTGGAGCACACCAACAGAATTTTGAAAGCACCGTATCTTAAAAAAAAAAAAAAGGGTCAGATTCATTCTGAAGTACTACTTGAGGTGCCTGTACTGAACTTTGTTGCAGACTTTCCACCAATGCTTTTAGTCCCATAGGTACAAGCTCCACGACGAGAACACTGCATGCCAGTTCAGATACCTGCACGTAGCGGTGGTGGTGACGACTATGCACGTGACTAGTCCGTATGACTCGCATGCTTCTCTGCCTCAAAACTCCCAAGTAGGTGAGGCCCCTCATAATGAAAATAATCCACAACTGCACACGCAGTCTGACAACTTTCAGGAAGTAAGATTATACTTAGAATTGTGTATGTAACAATGAATTGTCCATCCAGGAATGGAGATAATTGCTGTACGACAGGGTTCCTGTCCAAGTCAAGATAGATTACATTTAAAACATGCTAGACACAAGAGCTAAAAAAGGACTTCTGGTTGATCCAGTTCATACACTCATTTGCAAAAAAAAAAAAAAAATATATGGATCACCACAGGGGTACAAATCCTACAATTTCCCCAAGAAAGTCACAGAAAAAGCACAAACGTCTTGAGTATCATTTTATTCTGAACATGTCAAACAATTAAATTAATATTCCATGTAAAAATCATGTTGATTTTACACTAGAGATGATTGAATAAGGAAATGTAATGCATGGTAAAACTTAGAGCCACTCTACATTTTTAACATTTCGGAAGACTACTCATCAATTGAATATGGACTTTATGGGAAAAAATTGCGTGTTAGGTTTTTTTTGGGGCAATTATTGTAAAATTATCATATACATATTTCCAACTATTGATGACTCCTTGTTCAACCACTATAGATAAAATATTTCTTTTGCCCAATTCCACAAAAAGAATTATTCTGAGTAAATTTTTCCATGTTCTTTAACAAGAGATTTATTTCTCATGGGGTTTAATGACCAATGAAATACCTATGGGTGAAGTTTATGTGGATTTGTTTGTGCTCTAGTGTGTCGCGTACCTATGCTTATTTGGTGCGCATGATGTGTGATGTGTTAGGGTTAGACAGGCATCTTGCACAGGGATGTAAATGGTTCTGCAGTGCAAATTTTTTCAAAGCAATGAAATTCTAAGTTTGATGTGCTACCTTGATAGAAATTAGTTTTCCGCATCAAAGCATGCTAGGATTTACACGTAGCAGAGTATAATAAGAGACAGAGAGTCCCTTTAAGTTTAACTTAAGTGCATTTGCAAGATCCGGTACTAACATCTCTGCTGAGAAGTGCCATAGCTGATGCCATCCAGAAAATGTGTCATGTGCCCAGCAACAATAAGCACAGTGTATGTTCAACGTTTTACTATCTTGACAACTGGGAACATTTCAACATACGGTTATTGATTTTCCAACTCGGCAACAAGGTTGAGTTTCCGATAGGTTCCTACGCCAGAGTAAATTAATACAGTATTGGTGGAATTTCATATTGCTAAAACTAGTAAAATTTGAGAACTTTAGTAAGCGATCAAAATTCTTTCAAATCTTAGACAATATTTTAGTTCTCTGGATTCTTACACCATTTAAAGATGTGACAACTATATTTAGCATGTCCATGTGGAACTGAATTAAAGTAACCAGACATCACAATTTCTACTTCTTTTTTAAAATTCAGTAATTTCTCTCACTTTTTAAAAAAATTTTCCTTTAGGATCTAATGTTTTAAGGGAAGTGTATGCACAGAAGCCTATCACGTAAGTTTCAAGTTAAGGCTTCCATCTACATGGAGCTTTTATCCACGTTTGAGGAAGAGAAGCACGAGAGCGATAAGGACAAAACTGCCACGAGCATCAAGTGCAACATCGCTGCAAGTGCAAGGCTATGAACTGGCACGCACTGTTCTTGTCGCAATGCGCGGGACTTTCTGTAGTGACCCATTATATTATTGGTGGAAAATCTATGGGAAGGTTCAGTGTAGGGCCATTTTAGTTTTGTATGTATCTGATGCATGTATTTTGAGCCACAGCGCTTTGGAGTCTTCAATTAATTTGTTTATCCACAGTCTGTGTTCTTCAGTATCAGTAGAGTTGATATATTTAGAATTAAAATTCTAATTGCATGTTTTGTTTTTAGTGCATGGATATTTTTGGTTTTATATCTAGTTTTGTGATTTTTGTCCAAGTTATTGTAGAACACAACAAAATAGTACCAATTTGAACACCAGACATCTCTAGCATTTGGGTTATTTGAAATATTAGTTTACGGTTTGCAAATACTATGATTCTGTGCAATACACAATCATCAGTTTGAAAGAACATATCACAGTACAACTTATTGAAAATTCATACCCAAATATGAGTCCAGAGTATTGTTGTACTAGTGTTACGAAATGAACATATCTTTTTGTTTGTTACACTTCTCAGTTTTTTCAGGTCAACATTAGTACCATAATTATTCTCACAAAACTCAATATGGCAACAATTATTTTTAATAGGCAAGAAAAATTGTTTATAACTTAGAAGCGCTGATTTCAATATATTGCCAACAGCCCTACATTAGGTCCCTTGAAATCAACACTGATTGAATAACAGTAAATAAAACCCCAAAGGCAATAAAATTATTTGGAACATAAACCTATGTACATAGAGATAAAATACAAGAACACAACATTTAAGTTTCCATCCCTTCCACTTTAGACTGAGAACTGGACAACACTGTCAACTCCGTAATCACGATTCATCTGAATCTTCCTCTTCCTGGGTGCTTTTTCCTTTCTTAGGGGAATACCCAAATCTCTCCTTTTTGCAAGCATTTCTTTTGCCCTGGATACCGGGTTGTTTGGAAGAGTTCAAATATTTTTTTTTAAAAAACACCAAGTTCTTGTGAAATTTTAGGTTTGTCATTCAACACTGGTTATGGCAGTGGCAATTTGGTTTCTTTAATTCTAGAAAGCCTTTCACTTTATGCCAGAATGTTTTATCCAAAGCAACCTTCTTTATAACTGGACGTTTCTTCAGAATTTCTTGAGTCGCATCCTTTACACTAAGTATTACATTGCTTGTTTATTCTGCATACCTGCCAACCCTGACACTAAAAAAAAATTGCAAGGTTTTAAAATTTTTGCACAGGCCTCTACCATGTGTGTGTGTGTGTGTTTTATTTATATATATATAAAACCCCAAGCAGAGATGGTTCAAAGAATGTGTGTCAATGAATACAATAAATAAACACTTTTCTTTGCACTGTATGTTTGAGAAGCAGAGCCATAAATGCCAGAGAAGAAATATCTGTCATTCTAATTTCAAATGATTATGTTCAGATTGCTTAGGTCTATGACCAATTTCCCAATTAACATCAGCAGGAAAAAATACTCTAACTTACATTTCAAGCACCTTACCTGTACATACGTACACTTTATACAATCCATTTTCTTCTCTTTGCTTCTTTATTTACTGTAGTAAAATGTATGTTGAAATGGGATGAGGTTATCAGAAAATTTGTTTTACCTATGTTTAAACCAGTTGAGTCACCTTCTAAAACTGACACTGCCAACAGTCTACTTTGAATTTTGTGCTTTTCCTTGTTATGGAAAGTTAATGCTATTGGATAAAATTTAGAATAATTTTGATTACCGACATCAGTTGTGCCTAAAAAAAGGAGCTTCCTGAAGTGATGATACAAGATCCAGGTGCGAAATGTGCTCAATCTCTCCCATTATTGCAGCAGTTTTTGTACTTGCACTAATGTATTTCCTTACAATTTCACTATCGGGAAACATTGTCCTAAATAGTGGTCCCACATGATCAGCACACATCAGTGGTAAACTGTGTTCAACAATGAACGATGTGACAAAACACTCCCACCAGTGTAATCCTGTGATCACTGTTCACCACAAAATTTAACTTACTGTTTAAACCAACCTACTTTACATTTTTGTTTGTTTCAATGTGCGAGAACATCATCTCTTCCACTGCATGACAGTAAAAAATCAGAATGGCACACACTACAAAATGTGAAATTTCTTCATTTGCGTGAATCAATAATAGATGGAAACTGGTTACTATAAGTTTTAAAGAAACTTGTTTTGTATTTTTTACTAACATTTTTGTCAGATATATTCTTCAGTTTTTAAACAAAGCACTTATTTTACATTCCAAGTGTAAACCGCACAGACTTGTGTAGTCTTGACAACCATTTAAAAACGACTGGAAATGTAATGGTAGAACAAAACAAAGCACAAACTTTATCGTGACGCGACTACTAGCGCATCATATTAGACGAGAGATACGGAATGGACAAAGGACGCGATGAGCGCTATAGATAACCATCTTGTTTGCACAGGAAGTTTTAAAGTAGCCCTACTTGTAGGGTTATGGAGCTGAACTTGGGATAGCAAATTTAGAGAATGTACAAAACATACAGGAGATGGACAAAATAATATGAACACCTGACATACACACAATATTTATTTATTATTAAGGTGTTGGGCCACCATTTGCTTTGAAAAAGGCTGCAATTCTTTGCGGAATAGATTAGTTGAGTGTCTGAATAGTTTCCAAAGGAATGTTGTCCCATTCTTGTACCAAAACATCCGCCAATTGCTTCAATGATGTTTGAGATGGAAATCTGCTCTAAAACTCCCCACAACTGTTCAATTATGTTGAGGTCTGGCCAGGGAAGATGTTTAATGATATTCTGATGCTCCTCAAATCAAGACTGAACCTTTTTGGCTGTGTGTAAGGGCACATTATCATCTTGGAATATGGCAGTGTTGGCAGCAATATGCTAGTGATAGTAAGAACTTCATCATGGAGGATGTGGAGATATTCATTCGCAGTAATCCGGCCAGTGATGTTAATGAGGACCAGCTAAATACCACAATATAGCTGCCCAAATCATAACGGAACATCCCCCATGCTTGATTGTACGAAGCAGGCAGTCCGGATAATAGGCTTCTTTTGGGGTTCTCCATACATAAATCCGGCTGTTTGTGGGAAACAAGTAAATGATTCACCGGACCATACCACATTCTTCCAATCATCAAGTGTCCAGGTTTTATGATTGTGGCACTACTTCCTTCGCAGCTTAGCGTTGGCTTCCGTTATAAAGGGTTTCGCAATTGCAGCCCTTCCATGAATGTTAGCTTTGTGGAGCTCCCGCCGTACTGTTTTTGTCGAAACAGTATTACTCAAGCGAGTGTTGAGTTCTGCTGTCACTTTTGTGTTGTCTGGCCAAAATTCTTTTTAATGTTAGTCGGTCTGCGTCAGTTAACTTGGGTTTCGCCCACTATTCCTCTTCGCCTATGTTTTACCATGCTTTGTGTATGCTGTCATTACCGTAGATACTGTAGCTCGTGAAACATTAAACAATTCAGCTGTTTCTGTCACAGAAGCTCCCGCTAAGGGCACCAACGATTTGCCCTTTTTTGAAGTCTGAGAGATCACACATTTCACCGATCGCTTGTGTTAACTGTTGCAGAACAAAGCATATAATACACTGAAATATAACCTAAAAGACTTGGCACGTAAACTGTGAAAACATGCGCGTCACATTATTTACTCGGAAGCAGCGTTACCAACATGCAACAAAATTTACTATATGGCATGGTGTTCATATTATTTTGTCCATCTCCTGTATATATGTGAAAAGGTTAATGGAATCATTTTCACTCTGTAAGTGCCATGCGGCTTTCGTATTCCAAGTATTGTCAGCTACGATTCCAAACACTTACTGGGCTCCAATTTCTTGAATTACGGAATCTATTTTATGAGCCGTGTACTTTGCTGCACGCGATTCTTTACCCGTAGACAAAACCCTATACAAAATGGGGAAAGGCATAGTATAGGCAATTCACTCTAAAGTGAAATTTTTTGAAAACCCCCTCATTTGGGATAATAGTAAATAAATATATTTTATTTTAGCCTTAGATGTTAACTTCAGAGTGCAGTGGAATCTACACACTGTGTTTATTACTTACGTGGCAATATTTCTTCAAAAAGGTGGTTAATGGATAAAACAAAACAGAAACTAGGGCCTCAAAAGTGTTCACTTTACCGTGAACAGTAGGGTGGTCCTTATTTTTCGAGTTTTAAAAANCCTACATCATTTAAAACAGATTCATTTAGGATATTAGTCCACCCATCATGCAATGCAACCAACTCTGCTGCAGCAATTTTCTCACTCACAAAGGAAGCTAGTTTTTAAAATATTATTTGTTCTATAGTGGTTCAGGCTCTTCCATGCCTTGGTAATTTGTAGGCTGGTCTCAAAAATTTGAAGAACTCAATCCAGAATGGATTTTGTACAATTTTAAGCGATGAATTACTTGCACAAATAGCCATAACAAGCAATTCATTTGCTCTCTATCTTGTTCTGCTTGAATTGTCAAAAATATTTTCAGCTGTAATTGCCTGTCAGCTGATTTATTGAAATTTTACAAACTTACTGGACATTCTACAGAAGCAGAATACCTTGCTTGTGAAATGGAATGTTCTTGAGGGTTTTTAGCTTTTCCATCTCCTGAAGACCTTGGAACGTACTTGTCTCATAATCAGCAGGGCATTTCTTGGAAAAATATTATATTTTTGTCATGCGACTACCATCCTTAGAAAGTTCGCAAAAACAAATGTACATTTGACACAAACTAATTTACTCTCTTCTGACTGAATGTCTAAAGTTTATTCACTGCTGATTTTTTCCTACCAGAACAACGCGTAAATGGCATTTTGTCAATTTTTACTCTGAAAATAGTTGTTGAATTTTGACAGACACAGTGTTTATAATAAATATACTGCATTTCATACAAGTACACTCAAGTTTGACAATGTGACCAACCTATACATTATGTAAACAGTAAATGTTCTCATTTGCAAAGTATTGTATCAGCTGATTGTTACAGGAGATGTATGTTATATTGACAATATCTATGATCATCATGGAAGAAAATAGTACATAGAACTGAAGGTTGCAATTCAAAACTTAAATTATACTAACATTTGTGGTTTAAATTACCTTTTTAAAGTAATGCACAATTTTTTTCGGCTTTTATTTTATCTTTTATGTTAAAAAATATGTTTAGCAACTACGGCGGAGCAAACTGACATTTACGGTCAGTGAAACTTTTCCAGCTCTGTGAATGCCACAGAGCATGTCGTCATCTTTTCAGTCACGTTTATAACTGGTGTTATTAGAATATTTTATTGGTTTTTATATTTAATTTAATTAAGCATAGTTGGTTGTAGGTGTGCCTTTGTAGAGAGTTTTCTTGCATAAAATGTAATATTGACGCACTTATAGCTTGGTCCACCATATCCGGTACTGTTACGTGTTATAAAGTGCAGTGTATTTTTGTTCTGAAATTTTTATTAGTTTTTGGAAACTGGTGAAGTGTCGTATTTACCAAATTATTCTGCAAATTATTTACAGTGGTAGACAAATGCATCCAAGGATTGCCACAGAACAACTTATGTACAAGAGTTGGAAATAGAAATTACAAACCCTAGTCAAAGTGTTTTGTAAATAATGTATTTCAGAACAGTTATTAGACTGTGAAATGTATGTGACCTAGAAAACCACAATTTAAACCCTGTTTCGCAGTGTAGAAATAACACGTTTATAATGGAAAATCCAAAGTGTTAAGTTAACTTCACCAAAAATATTTACATAATTACAGAAAGTCTATTTGCATCGGTACGAACATAATATTTTAACGTGTTTCAAGTGCTACAAAACAATGCAGTCTCATGAAAGACAAACTAAAGCCTGTGCCAAGCTCATCCACTCAGAATAAAATAAACTGAGACCCAGCAGTATAACTTGGCCATAACAAAAATTAAGCAAGTTGGAATGGTAACCTACATTGATCATAGCATTAGTTTACACACAGTTTTCTTTATCGATAGAAAGCAGTGGTGGAAGGATACATGGTTGCTGTGCTACATTTCTAGAACTGTCAAAATTTAGTGAACTTGTATGAAATGGAGTATACAAAGTAATACACAATACTAAACTGCCATGCAATTATTATGGTATGTTGGTGCAAAATACTACACTTATTTTAAAAATATATTTACTATATTTGTATTGAGTTTTGGCATGCTTTACAAACACAGTGGTAGTAACTCCAGATAATTTTTGTTTGCTTTTGTGATCTTTCAGAGGTAAATGTTTTGTATCCAAATGTTAGATGTTTACATTCTCTAATCATGTTTTTGGCAATGCTTGGTACTATATAGTCTCACACCAGACAGTGTATGTATTTATTTTATTTATTACCACAATAGTTTTAATGTGTATAAATTACGAAGTTGTTTTTCTCTCTCTTGTTACTGTAATTTAAAATCGAATGTTCATTTTGCCACAGATATCATTTTTAACAAATAAGAAGGAATTTATTTTAAGCCATGTTAGAACATAGGACTTCTCATTTTATGGCACGCAGTCTGTGTCAGACTCCAAGATTTAAATTTTGATTTCAAGACTGCCCAAAATATGGATAGAATGTGCGCAGGTGAGACATGAGGAGACCCAAAAGCACAAGGGTGGTCCTGTTGAATAATTAACTCTAGCGCTCTGATAACTAACTACCAGTACAAGTATTCAATTTTATTTCAAAACTACAAATATTTAATTTTCAAGAAATTTGAGANGAATTTCTCAGTCATTTAAATGTGCGCAGGTGAGACATGAGGAGACCCAAAAGCACAAGGGTGGTCCTGTTGAATAATTAACTCTAGCGCTCTGATAACTAACTACCAGTACAAGTATTCAATTTTATTTCAAAACTACAAATATTTAATTTTCAAGAAATTTGAGAATGTGCCAAAATTTCTTTATGCTCGCCTAATACTAGATTGGCCTACGTTCATTATCTGGTGGAAGTGGAAGTATTACAATTTTAAAATCATATTTGTAAAAACACGCACTTTCTGTAAATTTGACTTTTCGCAGTATAAAAATATTAAATTTTCCATTGCAATGAAACAGTTATCAAAATTTTAATTTACATTCCCTATTTCATGTAGCGTTGATGCCCTGTCCTGTACGTATGATTTTTTTTTTTTGTGAATTTAAAGGTTAAGTTAAGTGCAATGTTTGGTGTTCTGGTTAACAGCTTCATGGAAATCTGAGATAAAACCACCAATTTTACTTACCACATACTTGTCGGACACATGTGTAATAATCTCTGCTTCATATTTTTTTTATAGCATTTGGATATACTGCTCAGATACATAATATATTATTTTATCTTCAGAAAGAAAAAAAAAAGTTTTAATTTTCCTGTTTTTGTTATGCATATCACCAATAGCCACACCAAGAACTCTTATGCACTAAACCAATGCCCATATAGTTATCCTCAAAAAGACACTCTTATTTTTTTCTTGACGTTTTGTAAGAGAGAAACGGCAAAAAGTGGCTCCAACATGTGGGGCCAACAAAACATTGAACATGGTATTATTATACTAACCACATCTTTAGTCTAATGAATTCTACAACTAAGTGAATTTTAACACTATGCTCCTTTCTCCCTTACCTTAGTCCTGGTGTAAACAAACCCACATGGGTTAAGTCAACATATGCTTTGCTTCTGAACTCTCAAGAAAATAGGTCACATTTAAATAACTTACAATCACCAATTACTACATAAATAGAGGGGGGGGGG
>NQII01000699.1:416389-455163 GCA_002778355.1 Clitarchus hookeri
GCAAATATAATTGAAAATCATACAAACACATTTGTATATGCATACGAAAATAAAAATTTGCCATTTTTTGTATAAAAATCTGGTTTGACAAAGTTATTTCAGTATTAAAACAGTAACTTTCGCGGTCGCTGCCACGTGAATTTGGAACCCTCTCTCATTGGTTTGACGTCACTAGTCATACGCAGGTGGCCGGCTCCAGCGCGTTGCAAACACGCAGCACAAAAATGGAAGGCAACTGTGTAAAAACGCAGTCAGTCCGACAATCTACCGCAAGTAGATAACGATATGCAACTTGATTACTTAAATTCCCATTGTTTTGTGTAACCTGAAATAAGAGGTGTAAAATTACAAAGGTAAGGAAGTGTCTCATATCGCTTAGTGATCTTCAAAGCGAATGAAGGCCTTCACATGTTAAAACACATTTGTTTGTAAGTTTTATTGATTTACGTATTATTACTACTACATATGTTTACGATTATTATCATCTGTCTTTATGTTTGCAATTGCTAAGATTCAAAGTTGGAGATTAAAATATGGAATTATTCACAAGAATAACACAATTGTAATGAAGGAGACTGCAGTGAGCGTACTGTGTTGTCACGCGCCATGCTTGATGTCGGTGATAAATTAACTACCTTATTTAGAAATTAAACGCAATGTTGTGTTGAGAAAGAAGGCTACAAATATTTCCGGATTCTAAAAAACATTTCAGTATTCGCAAAATTTTTTTTTTTTGCTTAATAAATGTCAAATAACTAGCAGTATGGTCACAGTAGGCCTAAAGCTAGCACGCTAGTCACCACCCAACACCGCTCGACTTCTCAAGCAGCTGCGGGCAGAACGCCGCTGCCGACCAGCAAACCCGTATTTCAGAGTTCCACATCCTTTACAATCACTATATAGAGGCATCAATTATAGNCGGATTCTAAAAAACATTTCAGTATTCGCAAAATTTTTTTTTTTTGCTTAATAAATGTCAAATAACTAGCAGTATGGTCACAGTAGGCCTAAAGCTAGCACGCTAGTCACCGCTCGACTTCTCAAGCAGCTGCGGGCAGAACGCCGCTGCCGACCAGCAAACCCGTATTTCAGAGTTCCACATCCTTTACAATCACTATATAGAGGCATCAATTATAGTGTTCAGAAAATAAAAAATAACTTTCTTATCTTATTGTTTCTTAGGTTTTGTGTACCTAACATACCTTTTATTATTCTGACATCACGATAGCGGTGTCTGCACTTTATTTTTAAACTGTAAGAACTGTACACNCGTTTCTTAGGTTTTGTGTCCCTAACATACCTTTTATTATTCTGACATCACGATAGCGGTGTCTGCACTTTATTTTTAAACTGTAAGAACTGTACANGTCGGTGATAAATTAACTACCTTATTTAGAAATTAAACGCAATGTTGTGTTGAGAAAGAAGGCTACAAATATTTCAGGATTCTAAAAAACATTTCAGTATTCGCAAATTTTTTTTTTTTGCTTAATAAATGTCAAATAACTAGCAGTATGGTCACAGTAGGCCTAAAGCTAGCACGCTAGTCACCACCCAACACCGCTCGACTTCTCAAGCAGCTGCGGGCAGAACGCCGCTGCCGACCAGCAAACCCGTATTTCAGAGTTCCACATCCTTTACAATCACTATATAGAGGCATCAATTAGAGTGTTCAGAAAATAAAAAATAACTTTCTTATCTTATTGTTTCTTAGGTTTTGTGTACCTAACATACCTTTTATTATTCTGACATCACGATAGCGGTGTCTGCACTTTATTTTTAAACTGTAAGAACTGTACACATAAGCTGAAATTATAGATATGGTAGTTAGAGAAACGCTTAATACCCGGGATGAGATTAAATACAGCAAAGTAATAAAAAGAATTTGTTTTATTCTCAAAAGCTGTTTTCTTTCTGTTTATTTGAGAGAAAGGGTTATAAAAGTAACACCGTTTACTTGCGTAAAACATGTAGGCCAATTAGTGTCAATTTTGTGGGCCTATTCTCATAGATTTTTGCAACGTCCATATCATATAAAAAGGNGGGGGGGGGGGGGGAGATATGAAAGAGGTCATCCTTGATAAACATTTCTAAAATATGCAGTTTAGTTTTTTCAAAGTAAAAATTAAGTTGCTATTTAACTTAAATTGTTAGGCTTATGAAAGCTAAGTAGAGAAAAATCAAAACAACTTAAATTTATTACAAATTGCTATGTTTGAAAAATACTGTATAAAAGACAAACCCAACTTTTTGCAACAGGGACTCTTGAGCCCCACCCACATAATTTAATGTTTAATTTTCATGGCTTAACATCGTAACACGTTATTATTTAGGCATACAATGTGAATATAATCTAAATATGATGCCTCTGCTCTCGAAACGAATGTTAGAAGTTATATTAAATTAAGAAAAATTACCTATCTTACAATTATCCCCAACCTATTCCCCTACAAAAAACATTTTTATGGGGGAAAATGACATTTCTAAAAAAAACCTAATTTAAAATAAAACTTTATTTTGCAACACTAATTTGTGCACACTACGTGTCCACAGTATATCTGTACACATGACTAACAGTTTTCACATGAACAGAATAAAAACTTGGTAAATAAAATGCACATAATTTCAACTTACCTGCCATTATAGACATTTTTACCTAATCTCATGAACAAGGGATGCTGAGATCAATAGCTACACTGATAATCACTTTCTACATATATTATCATACACTTTCATAATGGACAAACAGTATGTTTACAAGATACATTTTGTAACATCCATAAGACCAAACAGTCACATTAATAGTGGGATTTCCTTTGAAGCTCGATTTTGCAAAACCAAACACACCTATCACATTACAGGATACTAGCAAATTGAATCAACTTTAATACAGAAACTGAAGAATTTTCCACTCAGCCACTTTATAAATACACACTATTCCCACACTATAGTTCATTTCATATAAGAAGGCCACATTCTGACAGTCAGTGAGTGGCAACTTAATATATTGAAAACAACTAACGTCCCATTTACAAAATCCTGTATCAGCTGATGCACGAACGAACAAAAGTTAATATTACGTTGGCTATTCTGAGAGCAGTGCCGAAGCACATCACACAAGCAGAAAATACGCGCATAAGAAAGAGTTCGTACATTAATTAATACATTTTATTTTACGTGGTCATAAAACAGCAGTTTTTAGTTTTAGAAACGAAACTTCGTGATAAAATAGTAATGTATAGGTGTTCAAAATGAGATGCACAATAAAACGATACGTATCCAAATGTGACGAAAAAATCCAAAGTTTCCAGACTCTCAAACCAGGTGCTGCTATCTTGTGGGTTAAAAGTGCACCATATGTTGCAATATGCCCTTCCACGCCATCTGTCATCCATATCCCGAACTACACTCAGAAACATGTTATAGTTTTGTTTTTTAAAATAACGTATTCACGCGCATATATAAATAATTTTATTTTCCCGCGAGCTCTGTATAATTTTTAAAGTAACTTGTATTTCGTGTACAGCGTTCATGAACGACCCTACACACGTCCACAAGCTCCGTTTACGAATGCAGCGCCACCAAAGCAGTTCACCAATTGCCGCACGCAGCAGCACCTCCTGGCCACATAAACGAAAAGGCGCGGCGATTGTCAACTGTCAAGAAAGTGGCCTTCTTATATGGTACAGAATATAACTGTAANACATAAACGAAAAGGCGCGGCGATTGTCAACTGTCAAGAAAGTGGCCTTCTTATATGGTACAGAATATAACTGTAAGGAATGGTAGAAAAGGAGCAGATAAGCCAATAGCAGAATGTTAAAGCACCCTAATTCAGCCCCCCAGATTTTGTAAGGGTCATGTGAGCCACGATATATTCAGGAAACAACCAAACATGTCGTACATGGGGTGATTTTTCAAAGACTTGATTTTAAAAATATGATACCATGAACAGACTGTAGTGTGTGCACAATGGTATAATCTGCACCCCAAGAAAAATAATTATACGATGAAATAAAATAAAGGTCTGCTAACCTGGGATTTTTTACTCCAAACGGAAAAATCCTAAGCTCTAACTTTTTTAAGGCAGACAAATACGATTTATAATAGAGGTAATATTAATGTTTTGAAGGTAATTTCAGTTTCATACAACAAGAATTTTAATAGGTCTCCAAAAAGAGGCTATGCTCAAGGAGACCAAATGAATTTTCTAATTACAGATGTTCTTATTGAATTGCAAATAATTAATAATTGTGTTCATTTCTGCAGGTCTAAGGAATAATTTTAACAGAACATGCCTTCCTTTTTAATTTTCTCTCTTGTGAATAAATAAATACACTAGTTATTCATGATTTTCTTCAGTTTTGATTAAATAATTTCAGTATTTTTTTCACTACATTTTCTAAAATGTGTGATTTTTAAATGCAATAAATTATCACAAACAATAAATATGTATACAATTAATTTTGTCCAACAAAATATTAAATTGAAGTGCTTGATTTTATGTAAATGTTTAATGGCTAAAATTTTCCAGTTTAATAAAATAAATACTTGCAATAACAGTCATGTATACAATTTATTTGGGCTTGCATAGAAATGAGCCAGTTCACACGAAAGTATAAAATAAAAGCAATAGCATGCATCCCAGCCCAGCATAATACTCTCACAGAATATAAGCATGTTCAAACTTGAAAGTATGCTCACTCACTATCCACTCTCAATCTCTCTCTCTCTGACCCACTATCAAACTGATACTCACCCCTCTGTGAGCCTTCGACATATGTCTCTGATGGGAAAGGTAAGAAATAGTAAAAATAAAACATTGCAGGCCATTCCCATTCTTCAAATCAATCAACAGTGCTTATTGAAATGCCAACTTATTTTGATTTTATATATTTTTGAGTGGTCATATCTTAACTATTATGTCTAAAGCAGAGTATTTAATACATGCCCACAACTAACCTAAACCAATCCTGAACATAATTGCATCAATTTTTTGTGTTCCATACAATACAGAATATTGTTAGTATTGCACATTTCACAATATTAATGATTACGCCAAGTCAAAATATATCCAACATTGCTGTATCAACAAACAATATATTTGGGCACAAGAGTGATCAGTGAGTGAACAACTGTCATTCAGTCTCCCTCTTGTACTCCATCCTCCGAGTTGGAACAGCAGAGAGGGCTCTGGCATCAAGAGCGGGCGAGTGTGCACTCGCTGCAAATTGTGACAGTCTAAAGCCTAAACTACTTTTAAATATGAAACCATAAAAAGAACTAGTCTACAGAATGACAGTAAAAACTTTTGAGTGTGCCACATTTTACATAAGTTAAGCAATTTGAATGCAAAAACTTAAGAACACTGTAATTTATGAAAACTAGTTGAATTTATTTGAGTATCTTTGTGTACATCATTTGTAGGTTATAAGAACATAAAAGAAGATTCACACAGCCACTGTATTTTAAGACTTTTCATTTACTTTCGCAACCAGCACTTCACTTTCATAACCTGTTCCAAAGAAAAAAAGTTACAAAAATCAACTTGCTGCCTTTCACCAACTTGCTTAGAATGAGCACTAACGAGGGGACAGCTGCGCACCAAATTTTACATACTCTACAGCTAAAACATTACAAAATCTAATTGTAAAGAACAGTGGCTTTTTTAAAGGAGACAGTAGACCCACAAAAGTTATATAAATGTCTTTTGCACACCTCACCTGTTTCAAATTTAGCAGGGCATAATGATAAAATAAGCAGAACGCGAAAATAAAATAGATAATATACCAGAAGTTCTGCCGCTTTGTTTACGTCAGACGCCATGATTTTTAGTCCTGTAATGCTCTAGTAACGTCAACAAATTTGAATCGGCCGTGACCTTATTGGCTGTGTAGACATTACCGTAGGTTAGTTGCAGTTTAGATATGATACAGTGCGGTTCACGCGTGGAATTGTGATGTCCGAATCAGATAGTGCGAAGGCTTGTGATTTAAGAATGGAAGGTGCAAGTACGAGAGCTTCTGTGCGCGACAGTCTTCTATGTGGTGGGTGTTACTTGGACGTTTGCCAGTTTGTTGAATTAACCTTGTTTTGGCTACTGTTGGATTTTTTAGTAGATCATGGTGCACTTCAGTAGTTGAATTGGCAGAGGACAGTGAATTTTTTCACTGTCAAAGACCAGATAGGACATGTTTCTGTAAATTTTTTTTTAGAAAGGTACTTTGCAACGACGAACACTAGCATATGCACCACTTCCTACTCGCAGCGGGAAAATTGTACCTGCCGCCTACCTAGGTGAGTTAATTCATATACTACAAGATGTTTGACTGTTACTTTAAAACCCAAAAATACTAGATTAGAATAAAATCCTAGGCGATTAAAAATGTAAAATAGTGATTCACTCATCAAAGGATTAGGTTGTTAGGTTGGCACATATTAAGAAATTGGGCGGACAAATGTTAAATTGAGGTGTTTTCCCTTTTTATTTTGTGATTTTACCCTGCAATTTCCTTGATCTTCATAGCCCTCCCCACTACCATTTTTGTGGTTTGTAATCATATAATATGTTAATGCCTCTAGTAAATTCCTGTTCAGTGTAATTAGTAGTCTAAATATACCACTTTTCAGACCCCCCAGAATAGCCACTTATTTTAACATTTACCACTGACTGTACAATACTGCACACTGGGAGAGGGCAGTTTGTTCCAGTTTTCACTTGCAAAGAGTGCAATGGTTTACTATACACTGTACAAATACTGAGCATCTTAAAAAATGTATACACTATACTATACTAGTCAGTGCAAATATGACAGACAAGCAATTATACTGTACTGTAATTCCAGAGTACAAAATCCATACACACCCAATGTAATCATCTGAAAACAGCTGTACAATTTTTTTTGTGACAAGCATGCCTTAGAATACAAGTATTGCACAAATAGAAATATATTAACATATATAAAGACCCATGAGAAATCTCGCATAAGCCACAATAACGAACTACTAATTAGAGATTTATCATACCTAAGTACTTAAACATTTGACTTCACATACCACAACAAAGTAATCACATTGTGACATAAGGCAATTATCTAGTTTAGGGGCTTTTCTGAAAAACACAATAAAAATTTAAAATTATGATATATTTCTACTCTACTAATGATGCAGAACACGAATATACTAGGGGCATTAACGTCCGACTAATTTCGTAATATGTGCCCACCTAACCTAACAAAACCTAACCCCACGATGGGCGAATCACTATTTTACATTTTTAAACTAACCTAGGATTGTTGGGTTTTACACTAACAACACACAAACACACCAAAAGAATGTAAATTGACTCACCTAAATAGGGGGCTGGTATAATTCCTCTTGACGTTAATAGACACAAACAAACATATTTCGCAAGTTTTTTTAAATATGTTCTACTTATTTAACACTACGGCCGCTTCAATATCAACTAGGTAAGCTATGCTGAATTCATTAAAACAACTTTTGTTGGCATAAAACGTTTCGTTCATAAACGTAAACACACTGTCAGAAACAGTCATCTCACAAACTTGTTCAATTTTTTAAAATATGTTGCACTTATTTTAAAGTGATGCCCCTAGTATATTCATGTTCTGCATAATTAGTAGAGTAGAAATATATCATAATTTTAAATTTTTATTGTGTTTTTCAGAAAAGCCCCTAAACTAGATAATTACCCTTTGAAGAAACAAGGAGGGCTTGCAAACCGTAGCATACCTGTCCAAATACTATATGGGCATCTCCATAATATGTAAAATGTTTTAATTGATGTGTCTTAAGTAAATATAGATTAGCCGAGTGACTAAGAATGTTTCACGAGCATTGTTCGCATGGGCACACCAAACCAGCAACTCCACATTCTTGTTACCAGTAGTAGTATTTTGGGTGCTACAACTACTTCATTCTACTGAAGGGTGTAATTACAACAGCACTCTGGTGCTACACCTTTTACACCACATCAAGGAGTAAAATATGCAAAATAAACATGGAAAAGTTGGCGAAAAATGTATAAGTTTAAGTTAACATGTATTTTGAATGCAGCAAATATTTTGATAATGATTGATGAGGTTGCGAATTGTGAACATTCAATAAAATACTTAATAGAAGGAATACATTAAAAATATATTAGTAGGAAATTTTACGAAAACAGCCAATCAGTTTAGCTTTTTACACCCTCTACACCTTTGTGTGCTGAAATAGCAGAAAGTGCACAACACACGAACAAAGCTATGATCACACAGCATGCATTGCCATAATAAACATGAACTCTGTTGACACATCAATAGCAAGTATCTACAGCCAACAAATCAAAAAAACAAAAGCATAATTTTCCTACTACACAGAGAAAACTGTACTGAATTACGTACATTGGCATGAAAAATAGAAATGACAAGTTGAAATTTGCAAAACCCACCAGAAATTTAACTGTCTAATACTTCGTTAATTCTAATAAAGTACACCATGCAATAACTACCTACCGAAATATTTTAGTAACCCAGTTTCCCACTAAAATTAATATAGATATTTAGTACGTTCAAGCTAACACAAACCATAGCAGTTAACGTCAAAGTTTGGGAGGAGAGGGAAGCACGTCGTACCTAATAACTTAATAAATGCCATCTACTTACTCGCCAAATGCTCCTTCACCCAGAGTTTGGGCTATGGTCCAACCATCAACAAATTCATCCATTATAATGATTTCCAGGAAGCTTCAGACGCTAATATCGTAAAGCCGGCTTTTATCACATTAAAAGCCTCTGCAAAAGTAAGAAATGTATATAAAACAGTGCAAAAAACTAGAAATTATAATATCAAAAACCATTACTACATATTCTAATACAATTATATTCTTTCCATTCGGTGCAGAATAGCCGAAAACTGTCTTGCAGCAAGACAATGCATTGTCAATGTAAGAGTTGGTATTGGCGGATGTTTTTATTTCCTTCGTGACAAAATTACACACAGCAATCCTGAACATGCCGATCAACATTTGAGACACGATAAGCAGACAAATACAGCACAAACTGTCATATCCAACACGTGGTTGTCAAGACAATGAAACCCGCGATTTCTACGACATAGCAGGCTTTATAAATGCCCGAGGGCATTTCACAAACATTTATTTATTTAACACCTCACTTGCTTCAGATTCTTACCAGAGTAACATCCATGGCTATTTCCTCACTTACGCGATATACCTCACTATTAAATAAATAAATAACGTTGTCAAATCCTTGAATTCTAAATAGCTCTGTATTCCTGTGACTCATGGCGGCTACACGACCATTGCTGTTTTCGCGCCGAGGATGGTAATGGCGATTTTTATAAACGCTTTGTGAAAGAACCTTTTCAGAAAGATACTTCAGTTACTAATGTTACTCGGCAAGTAATAACAAGCATTCAACCGACTAATTAAGAATGTGAAATTATTTTCCAATGATATATTACCCAGAATAAAAGTATTTTACTTTAATTTAAAATTAGAAATATGCCTACAACATATTACATAATCATATAATGTTACTTTAACATAACATAATACTCTTTGACATTTTGATACACTCACTGAACGGAAGTATTATAAAGTCAAAAGAACGTCTTTTAAATCAAAAAAACATTTCTGTTACAGTTGTAGTGGCATTTTATTTTAGTTACTAAATTTGACAATATTAACTGTCTGTATAAATTCAATTCAAACACTTTAATTTCATTAACAGTTTCCAACGACTTTCATTTTTTTTCCAATTGTGAGGGCGACCATGAAAGCTGTTGATCGATATCCTTGCGAGCATGTGTTTTCGATTTAATGGCGCCTAATATTTTTATGAAATAAAATGTATGTGCAAGGAACATGTGAAGAGCTGTGTCAACGCCTTACAAAGAGTAATATCAGTGGACATATAAACAGTTACTTGGTGTTATATAAACATAACGTAATCTGTAAAGGGAAAAAAATCTGTAAACATTCTTGTTAATGTTGACATACAGAAATTAAGCAATGCTAATCATCGTAGGAGTTGCTGTCAGTTCGACGGCATGGTCCGTTGTTTACCACATTATTAAATGGAAGTCACGTTTGCAACCAGAGTGGGCATGTAGACTTGTGACCCTTTGTCATGCATTAATTGCTACAGGATTGTCATTTCTATGCAGTGTCACGGGACCCTCACCTTTCACAGACCCTGGTGAGAATAATTTACGTGCTATTTTTAATGTGTCAAGTAAAATACTGAACATTTTTACTATGCCGTGACGATGCTAGTAATAAACCTGCAGGGAGCCTTTGTGGAGGTTTAAGACAAAACAATTGATATACAACATACGAGATTTATTTTTCGATCAAAGGGCTTTTATCAGTACATAACTATAAGATTTTCTTTTATTGTGATGTGTATTCGTGATTAGATTTTATCTTGAACATTGTGCATTCAAGTTTGTTAACTGGTATTGCTGTGTGATCTGTGTTGATCCTTCAAGAAAAAGCTCTGTGTTACTAGACAAGTTCCTTCAGGAACACACACACACACAAGTTGTTTTTTTTATTTTGCACATTGAGAAAAATTTGCTTAGTCACAAAGGTATGAAAAAGCTTTGTTCACATTTGTACCGTACACACCATNAGTTGTTTTTTTTATTTTGCACATTGAGAAAAATTTGCTTAGTCACAAAGGTATGAAAAAGCTTTGTTCACATTTGTACCGTACACACCATACACTTAATTTCTCACTCATTTTTTACACTTTCATCTTTAGCAGTCTTAATAGTATGCACTCCCACAGTTGTATTTTACTCGCTGTAATTATTCAGGTAATTATGCAGTTTAGGGGCTTTTCAGTAAAAAAAAAAAAAAAAAAAAAACCTGAAAAGTTGTATATTTCCACTCTACTAATTACTCAGGACACAGTGTTAATCTAACCTAGGATTGTAGGGCTATACGCTAACCTAGGATGTTAGGGTTTTAAACTAACCTAGGATTTTAGGGTTTTTAACTAACCTAGGATTTTTGGGTTTGATAATTATTAAGTTTAGAGGCTTTTCTGTAAAAAAAAACCAAAAAATTCACGGAAAATGATATATTTCCACTCTACTAATGATGCAGAACATGAATATACGAGGGACATTAACGTACGACTAATTTCTTAATATGTGCCCACCTAACCTAACACAACCTAACCCCACAATGGGTGAATCACTATTTCACATTTTTAATTTAACCTAGGATTGTAGGGTTTTAATCTAACCTAGGATTGTTGGATTTTAATCTAACCTACAATTTTAGTCTAATCTAGGATTTTAGGGTTTTAAAGTAACAGTAAAACACACCGAAAGTATATGAATTAACTCACCTAGGTAGGCGGCGGGTACAATTCCACTGTCCTCGGCCAATTCAACTGTCGTGCACCTTACCGCACTCGACAAAACACCATGATCTACTAAAACGTCCAAGTAACACCTACCACATAGCAGAATATTATGCACAGAAGCATACGTTCTTGCACCCTCCATTTGTAAATCACAAACCTTTGCACGGTCGGATTCGGACGTGCGCAACACACACACACCACTTGCCACGAACCGCACTGCCTCGCATCTAAACTGCAACTAACATACGGTGACATCTACACATCCACAGCCAATAAGGTGACGGCGAGTTGCACATTTGCTTACTTTACTGCAGCATTACTCCACCAAACATCATGGCGTCCAACGTAAACAAAGTGGACGAACTTCTCGTATTTTTATATATATTTTATTTATTACGTTTTACATATTTTACCATTACGTCCTCCTCAATATTATAAAGGTACCTAAGCTGTGCAGAACCCGTTTATGCTGCTTTTGTGGGTTGACAACGTTTCCTTCAGAAAAACCGCTACTCTGAATAATTACCCAAAATTCTAACGTAGTAATTTTTGTATATAAATAGCTAGTCAAGTTCATCTTCATCTCAATCATTTTATGCAAAAATATCAGTGATCTGAATTAATGCACAATGATATGCATTCTGGATGCTTGATCACTAATCTTCTTTTGGTTATTTTAGTAATTTTCGGGACCATCACCTCTAAAATCCTTAATATCTCAAGTATAAACGGTTTTCTGTATCTGTAGACTACTGCATTTTTAATATTTCTCATATTTTACCCAAGATAAAAATTTTATTTGGGATGCTGCGAAGAATTGAACAAATACTGATTTTATAAACAGGAAATGAAAATTTGATCATTGTCATATGCAGGAAATGAAACCATTAAGCCTTGTGCAGAAATTGTGGGACCATGAAATAATGGTGTTACATGCGGGAATGTTATAACAGGATTCTACTGTAAAAGCAGAGTATGCATATTCATATTTTTTTATTTTTAGGGTANAGATTTTTCTCACCTGTTCTAAGATTTTGTTACACTTACAAAAGTGCATTTAAAAACCTAGTGCATACTAACTTTTGAAGGAAAAAAAACCAGAATAAATGTAATAAAATCTTATGCATACTCCCCTTAATTATATTTGTAAATTTTACACACTTCTGNATTTTTCTCACCTGTTCTAAGATTTTGTTACACTTACAAAAGTGCATTTAAAAACCTAGTGCATACTAACTTTTGAAGGAAAAAAAAACAGAATAAATGTAATAAAATCTTATGCATACTCCCCTTAATTATATTTGTAAATTTTACACACTTCTGCTAAGATTTTGTTACACTTTCTCAAGTACACTTAAAAACATAGTGTATACTAACCTTTGAAGGAAAAAAAAACCAGAATCAGTGTAATGAAAGCGGAGTATGAATATTCCCTTAATTTTGTATTTAAATTTTGCACAATTATGCAGAGATTTTAAGTTACATTTCCACAAGTACACTTAAAAACTTAATGTTTACCAACCTTTGAAAAAAATAACTAATTTTAATTTTAAATTTTGCACACTTGTGCTACGATTTTAAGTTTCATTTCCACAAGTATACTTAAAATCTAGTGTATACTAAACCTTGAAAAAAAAAACTCATTTTATTTTTAAATTTTTTACATTTGTGCAAAGATTTTATGCTACATTTCCACAATTACACTTAAAAACATGGTGTATTCAAACCTTTTAAAAAAATATAACCAGAATCAATGTAATAAAAGCGGAGTATTCATACTTACCTTAATTTTAGTTTAAAATTTTGCACACTTGTGCTACGATTTTAAGTTACTCTTCCACAAATACACTTAAAAACATTGTGTATACTAACCTTTGAAAAAAATTACCAGAATTAATGTAATAAAAGCTGAGTATGCATACTCACCTTCATTTTATTTAATTTTTCTCACTTTTGCTAAGATTTTATGTTACACTTCCACAAGTACATATAAAAATCTAGTGTATACTAACCTTAGGACAAAAATAACCAGAATATAAAATCTGAGTATGCATACTCCAATTATTTATTAATTAATTTTGCACACTTGTGCACACTTAAAAACCATTGGAAAAAAAATTACCAGAATCATAGTAATAAAATCTGGGTATGCATACTTCCCTCAAATTTTCTTTAAATTTTGCTTACATGTGTGAATCCCTTCTGTAACAGATTAAACCCTTTGTATTAAAAACCATTTGATGCTGTGTAAAGGCATTCAATTTTGTACACTGCACAAATTTCATTTATTCTTTAATTTTTGGCACACTTGAGCTAAAATTTTCTGTTATGCATCTAACTCTTTGTTTTAAGGACAATTAGATTCATTGTGATGGCATTTGGTTTTGGGACAGTAACTTAGTTGCCCAATATTGGAGTGGTGCATAAGTTCGGTAACATTTGACAGAAAGATATTTATTTCCTTGAAAATTTGAAATTGTACTGCATACTTGAATAAAGAAAGTTTGTTACATACTGAATGCTCAGTGCGACATCATTTGGTTTTCATACAGTAGGGCTCCAAACTCGGAGTAATTTTTGTAAGTGCGAGTACACTGCACAAATTTAATTTATTCTTTAAATTTTTGCATACTTTTGCTAACATTTTCTGTTAAGTATGAAACCCTTTGTATTAAAGACCATTATATTCAGTGTGGAGGCTTTTGGTTTGGGATATTAGTTCCCTGAACTTGGAGTGGTGCGAAGTTTGGTAACACGCGAACAGTAAACAAATGACAAATAAAATATGGCGGGTGGAGTGCATTCAAGAGAATGAGCTGTGGGGAGAGGAATGTTAATACAANTTTTAAAATTAATTAAAACATTTTTTATAATTTTTAAATGCATTGTTTTAACAATTTTTGGGGATTTTCAATGATTTATTGGGTTTACAGTTATTTAAGATCACGAGGTCAAAGTCATCTGTATCCAATATTGTTCACCAACGTGGCTGACAACCAAGATGGTGGACAGTCAGCTCTGACTCTGGATCCTGGACCCTGTGTATCGATATGACATATCCTATTCCGACAAAACCAGTATGGATTCCATTGCTCTGCCCTCAAAAACTAACCCCCTAAATTCTTCCGATGGATCGAAAAGTGACTTTTGAAGGATTGTTTATTGCAAATGGGGGATCGGTGCTTCTTTTTAGGGAAAATGTAATGTTTTCAGGGGAAAAGTTAAATTTTGATAGAAAATTGGTTGATTTTGAGATAAAAACAAAATTTTAAGGGAAAAATTGCTGCTGGACGACCGGAATGACAGAACATGAACAGCTGCATGCTCCACCGCTCTCCAGCCCTTCTGTCCAACTCGTCTTTTTCATTCTACTCACAAGTATTCAAAATTTTCAAGAAAAAATTTAATTTGGGCAGTGTACTCGCGTTTTCAAAAATGACTCCGAGTTCGGAGCCCTACTATCTGAAAACCAAATGATATTGCACTGAAACTGATATTCTTCTGCAAAGAGAATTCATTATGTATCAAAATTTCTTTATTCAAGTATGCAGTAGACTTTAAAATTTTTGAGGGGAAAAAAAATTTTCTATCAAGTGTTACTGAACTTCCACACCACTCCAAGTTCGGGGCACTACTTTCCCTAACACAAATGCCTTCGCACTGAATATAATGGTTTTAATAAAACGGGGTTTAATGTGTTATAGAAGGGATTTACACATATATGCAAAGTTTAATTTAAAAAAAAATTTTAAAATACCTTGTGTTTAATTCTACTTGTTGAAGTGTAACAGAAAATAATATCACAAGTAATCAAATTTTAAAAGAATTAAAAGAGAAGTATGAATACTCATATTTTATTACTTATTTTCTAGTAATTTTTTTCAAAGGTTAGTATACACTAGGTTTCTAAGTGTACGTGTGGAAGTGTAACATAAAATCTTAACATAAGTGAGCAAAATTTAAAGTATAATTAAGGGGCGTATGCATACATAGCTTTTATTACATAGATACTGGTTATATTTTTTTCAAAGGTGAAGTATACACCAGGTTTTTAAGTGTATTTGTGAAAGTGTGTAAAATTTAAAAATAAAATTATAGGTAGTATGCATACTCAGCTTCTAGTGCATTGAATTCTGGTTATTTTTCTTTTTATAAGGTCAGTACACTGTAAGTTTTTAAGTGTAGTTGCGTAAGTGTAACAGACAATAAAAACAAATAAGGTAAGTATGCATACTCACATATTATAACATTGATTCTGATAATTTTTTTCAAAGGTTTGTAGTTACTGGGGTAATTATGCAGTTTAGGGGTTTTTCTGCAAAAAAAAATCTCCCCGAAAAGTGGTAAATTTCCACTCTACTAATAATGCAGAACATGAATATACTAGGGGCATTAACGTCATANCTAATAATGCAGAACATGAATATACTAGGGGCATTAACGTCATACTAATTTCGTAACATGTGCCCACCTAACCTAACAGAACCTAACCCCACGACGAGTGAATCACTATTTTACATTTTTAAACTAACCTAGGATTGTTGGGTTTTAAACTAACTTAGGATTGTAGGGTGTTAATCTAACCTAGGATAGTAGGGTTTTAAACTAACCTCGGATTTTAGGGTTTTAAACTAATATATAAATTTAGTCAAATCTAGGATATTAGAGATTTAAAGGATTCGTAAAACACACGGAAGAATATCAATTAACTACTTAGGTAGCGGCGAGTATAATTCCTCTGTCCTCGGTCTAGTCAACTGTTGTACACCTTACCTCACTTGACGAAACAAGTAACACCCGCCACATAGGCGAATATTATGCACAGAAGCACAAGTTCATAGGTAAAAATACACACAGAAGCACAAGTTCATAGGTAAAAATACGCACAGAAGCACACGTTATTGCACTCTCAGTTTTTAAATCAGTCACATTCGGGCGTTACAAGTCGTGCCCGCAACAACACAACCACACTGTTTCGCATTTGAATGGCAACTAAAATTTGATGACGATGACATATAAAAGACCATTACGATGACGTCAACGACCTACAGCCAATAAGGTGACTGCACGATGCCGAAAATTACCAAAATCACCAAATATTAAGGCGTGCGACGTAAAAAAAAGTGACGCACCACTCGTACTATTAACAATTTTATTTAATACGTTCTATTTATTTTAACATTACGCCCTCGTGAATATCCGCGGCCGGTAGGTAGCGTGGGAAACAGCGATGCACAGCCATTAAACATGGCGACCGACATAAATACACCGGCCAAACTGCTTGTACATTTTGCAATTTTTTAAAATATGTTCTACTTATTTTAACATGACCCCCTCTTAAATATGAACAAGGTAAGCTGTGCAGAACCCATTAATGCTACTTTTGTTGTTCTAGGACTTTTGTTCAGAAAAGCCCCTAAACTGAATAATTACCGTTACTAGGTTGTGAAGTGAATCTGAGATTTGAATCTAACTTGACTCCAGTTAAAAAAAGTGGTATGTTCAGGGTTTACAAAAACAATACCAAGCAACTATGGTGTAATAAGACAAGGAAGAGCTTAAAAGTTATGTAATTGAACATTGCTGTTAACAGGAAATACTTATTTAGTTCCAACTGTAAATTGAAAGACATTTCTATAACATTATAGTATACAAGTTGCGAGGCTGTAAATAAGATTCATTCATCATTGCTACAAATGTTTAGGGAAATGTAACACATTATTCTAGTCACTAATATCACCTCTGTCCAAAAATACTCTGAATTTGTCAATTTCTGCTTTTTGGTACATTCACAATCTAATGTTGTTCAGTAGCAGAATTCATCAGAACCAAGACATAGTCAATGTTGTAGAATACTTCATTAAAAATTTTGTTCACGACCTACACGTGAAAGAGAAGTTAACTGAAATTGCATCTTGGAGCACACAGTTTACAATTTAATAATTGTTAAGAATCGCTGTTTTTCTGAAAAAATACGAAAAATATCTTGGAAAATGGTATAAATCTACATTACTAATCATGCTAAACACGAATTTACTAGGGCCATCAAAATATTTGCAATACATACTACCAAATTCGATAGTGCGGAGGTCTATTTGGATCAAAGAAATTTTGAGGTAAAAAAAGGTAACATTTATGCAATTTATGATATTTGGGTTCTTTAACCATGTTAAATGCAAGAAGATCTAACCTAACTTCACAATATGTGATTACAGGGGGAGAGTGTGTTAGAAAAATTATAATAAGGAAGCACGTGTCTGTTAACCCACCCCCTGAGATTCACCTATCATGAAGTTAGGTTTAATTTGGTTAGGTCTTCTGCATTTGACATGGCTGGCTGCAGCAGTATGTAAGCCCTCAATTCCAAAAGTAAAATGCAATGCTGCACAGTACAATTCATTACACTATATACACTTTCCATGCTAAAACTCCATTATTATTTATGTTACTCTCCCATGTAAGTGGCGAATATAGCTCCTTGGTGATGTATTACTAATAACTCATGTCTAGGACATGTTAACTTCTATTCAATGTGTCTAAACCTTGCAAACACTCATATTTCCACACAATAATTATATTTTAAACTTCACATGGAAACAATTTTAAAGAAATACACTTAATTATTGCTTTTATTTTTAGATTTGTAATGTCTGTTTAGGTATATTTTGTGACATGTTTCATAGCCCAATAGCCTTAGCCATGCATTAGGGCTCTACGGAATGAATATATAAATAAATAGCACTCGTAAATCATTGTCCATCTCAGGCAATTGAGAACAAAATTCTGCTGGAGTTATCGACTGGCGAGACGAACTCTAGAAGACTTCAGCAGAGTGAAGGTGTTTGGCTGTCAGGTTTGGGTAGTGACCACAATTAAAAGGAAATTAGTTGTCAGAGCCGAGAAATGTACCCTCCTGCTCCTGGGATACACAGAAAATGTGAAGGGCTATTGTTTATGGAACATTAGCAAAGAAAGGGTAACTGTCACCAGGGATGTTGTGTTTTTGAGGATGCATTTCCCTTCAGGGAGAGGGTATCGGACAATGGAGGTGTGGAGAAACTGAAAGAGATGTGAACATTCTACCAGGAATCCACAACAATATCGATAGATCAAGGTACAGCTAAAGCTATTGATCAGGGAAGCATCTCTAATATAATTGAAAACCATACTTGAGCACAAATAAAATAATAATTTTTGTGGTTTTAGCAGATTGATGTATGTGAATTCTAAAATGCTTGTGTGCCGGTATGTCTGTAAAGTTTGCAAATTTTGGAATTTTTAATTATTTTTTTCCATAAAGGTGAAAAAACACTGTGATTTGAGTGCATGAGGTTAAAGAGTGGTACTTCAGGTGCTAATAAAAAAATACACAAGTTTGTGGTTCAAAGCCCTTTCTAAGCTACATTGTGTTAAAAATGGCTGCTTTGAGCTGCTGAAACCCAAAATCTGAGACCCCGTATTGAAAGTCTAATCTGTAAGAAAATTATGTTTATAGTATTCAAAGGAAAGCTGGAGACCTTACATGAATGTTGGTGAAAACAGAAGCGAAATATCTTTAATGGGAGATAAGATAGAGGTTTTTGTAAATTTGCAAGAGCCAATTTTATTGCATGATACTCTACATGAAAGGGCCTAAATCCAATATGGTGACAGATACAATTTAATAAAAATAATTATGGACTATTTATTTAACCATAGTTAAATAATTAAAAAAGTACAAAATAGTTGGAGAGGTTTGGGCAGCTTTTTAACATCTGGATCTGGAGAGCTGAGGGTTAAGCAAGCTGAGTATGGAGCAGCACCCGAATGCAAGGGTAGGGGAAACGGGCAATCCCTGAGAGAACCCACAGACATGTATCATTGTTCGCCACAATTCCCATGAGTGAAAATCTAGACACAAACCCTGTTCGCCTCGGTGGGAGCGAGCGCCCTACATGCTGCACCACTGTAGCCCCCATAGTTTTTGGTGTGTAACCTTTTAGAAATGATTGTAAATGCTGTAACCTTTGATAAATGATTGTAAGTGCTGATGTGGGGTGTAAGCTGAGTTAAATATAATCCTTACGTATAATTCTATTTGCAGGTGGTGCTGTCACAGTGCTGCAGTATGTGACACTGATGCTTAGTTTGGGGTACTTTGTATTTGATATGGTGTGGTGCTTGTACCACCAAACTGAGGGCACAACGATGCTTGTCCACCATGCTGTCAGCCTGCTCGCTCTCAGCAGAATTCTGATGAAAGGCATGTCCGGCACGGAGGCAGTCGCAGGAATAGGACAGCTCGAGTGCACAAACCCACTTCTCCAGATACGGTGGTTCCTGCGATCGTCTGGGCACAAAAATTCCATCGTGTACGTTCTTGTTGAGTTGGGATTTATGGCAACATTCTTCCTGATGCGAATTGTCGGTGGCGGCTACTTGTTGTATTCCACACTCTCACATCCAAAACCTGACCTTGAGGCAAAAGTGTACGCAACAGCATTTTATACACTCTCGTGGGTATTCATGGTGTATATATTTCAGTATTTTATGGCTAAGTATTTACATTTTAACAAGAAAGCTGCAGTCAAAGAATAAAGAGTATTTTATATAATGTTACCAAAGAAGTGTGCTGTTTAAATCATTTATGTTATGTTGAACACTAACTGTGTTTTGTGTAGTTGTGGGGCCAACATTGTCGATTGTTGCTAACAGCTTACATACTGCATGATGGAGGTACCTAACTGTTATAGAGGTTGTGCTTCCTCTGTATTTACTTTTTATTAATGCAAAGAGATCTCTTTTTTTTTTTTTGTACACAAGGGAAAATAGAAAATGATCTGTTTTAGTTTCTGCAGCTAGCCAGTTTATCAGTTGCAGAACTACTTACAATTATGTTAGTTGTGAAGAACTGAAATAATACAGCAGAGCCTTTCTAAAACAACCGCTCACGTTTCCCTGAATAAGGTTGTTATGGAGGGAAGATCGTTATATATATTTTGGTAAATTTTGGTTACGTTATTTTAACCAAACTGACTTTATGGTGAGAAACGTGAATAAATACTAGGTTATTTAGTGGAATCTTAATTTTTTAATGTTCGTATAATCTAAAAATTACTTACAAGTCGTTGCAGTCTTGTTTGAAACCATTTATTTTTCAGCGTTTTCCATCAGCAAATATTTTAGAACCGTAATGTACGGTATCGGATTTGAGTAAAAGGTTTTGGAGTTGGAATCAGAAATCAGAATCTAGAAAAATTTATATTTTGAGATACCTATTTAATGCATTACTTTTCTGTAAGTTAAGTTGCAGAAATTTTGTTGTTACCACTGTTTACATCACATAACAAACACAAGCAATGTTGATATTATTGTCAACACCACAGATAGTAATGAGTTCATGAAACTTCATGCTACCACAGCTTGGAATATTGTGTGCTGTGACTTTCCATTTTCAACACGCACATTTCACCATGTACAATTGCCAAAACATAGGAAATAACATGTAGATATACAGTAGCAGACGACATTACGAACCTATTTGGTAATTTAGTGTGCTACTTCATATCAGTAAATATCAACCTTAAATCCCCAACTTTGTAGGGCTTAAACTTGGTCACATGATTCATTTTGTAACGTCAATAGCGGGCTGGCGACTGTTTTGGGCATGGATAGTGGTGGTTTTACTATCCAGAATAGTTGTGTTTGTAATCAGTTTAAGTTGCTTGTGGTGACTGTTTTGCAATCTTCATTTTGAATATATTTAGAGGTTTAAGTCATAATAGAAATTTTTCCTGAAAAATCAATTTCTTTTTATTGATGACATTGAAATAATTACAGTGTATAATATTACCATGCAAAGTATTATTCCCATGAGCACTTTATTTTTGAAATTATCATGCTCTCAAAATGTAAAATGTTTGAACACTTTGTAAACAATCAAAACGGATTCCTATTCGCTAAAGTGTGTGTGATGTAGTTGTACATGTTTTGGTTTCGCCATCTTAGGGCCAGCATGCATGCAAACGTATTTTTGGACGGTTGCTGTGGATTACAGAGAAACTTTGAAAAAAGGATTAAATTGTTTTTGGAAACATAGGTTACTTGCAAAATTTACTAATATTTTTAACCTTATTTTGCTTCAATTGTTGCAGCATTTGGTGATGTTTGAAATGTAGTCAGCATTTCAAAACACCATTTTAGGACAGCATTAGCAATGAATTTAAACTTGTAGGTAAATATTTTATTCAAGAATTTTACTCTCTCGAATAACCACTTTTCTATTAGACATGTCATTATGCTTGGTTAAAATATTTTCCTGCAAATACATACCACTCAATTCCCAAAAAACGTGAAACGGGCACATTTGACGAACATTCTATTTCAATGCGCTTATAAGTTAGTAATATAAATTTGGTATCCCAGGTCTTTTGGATACAAATTTTATTATTTAAGAAATATTTTTAACACAGGCCTATGTAATGGGCATAAACTGGAGCACGTAGTCTCAAAATTATAAAGCAATTATTGATATTAAAAAAACATTTTCGTATTTCAATTACAAAGTGCAAAAACACATACCTGTTAGTCAAATCATCTTATTATGACCACCTACTAGTATCCAGAGTAAACGCCCTTCGCAACACGGACAGCAGCTAGACGAGCTGGCAGTGACTCGATCAGGTGCTGATAGGTCTCCACGGGTATCTAGATTCATGCTGTCTGCAGAGCATCCCACATCTGTTGAAGGGTGCATGGTTGAGGAAACAGACAGCAAACACGACGATCGAGGTGGTCCCACAGATGTTCAATTGGATTGAGATCGGGGCTCTTTGAGGGCCATGGAAGAACATGTCTTCCAGCCATGTGGGGACACTTTTAGCCGTGTGGCAAGGTGCATTATTGTGCTGGAAGATCCTATCCTCCCGAGGAAAGACAATCATCATGTATGGGTGGACGTGATTGCCAAGGGTGGATTCATAACCAAATCAATTAAGAGTGCCTTCCACGTGGATTATGGGACCTACAGAGTACCACGAGAACATTCCCCAGACAATAACACTGCCCCCGCCACCTTGTGTTTGTCCAGCAATAGATGCAGGGTGTCGGTTCTCTGACGTTTCCTGCTGGACACGCTGACGTCCATTCATTCTATGCAGCAAAAAATTTGACTCGTCGGAGGCTACCCATTGCTAATCAGCAACGGTAGAGTCGTCATACTGTCGAGCAAATTCCAGTCGTTTTCTCTGATGCACCTGTGTTAGCATGGATGCAGTCACCTTCTGTCTACTCCGAAGCCCCAGTCACAAGGGTTCGCTGAACTGTTGCGGTAGACACGTGTCTGGATGCCCCCTGGTTCATTTGGACGGTGAGCTGTTCCACTGTTGCCTGTCAGTTGGCCTTCATGCGCCGTCGTAGTCGACAGCAGTTTTCACGACTGTTATTCCCAATGGTGCCATTTGTCCACTCACGATACACCTTTACCACAGAGGCACGTGAACAGTTCACAAACATCGCTGTTTCTGAAATGCTGCCCCCTTGGCTCGAAAGCCTATGATCATCCCTTTTTGCAACTCTGTTAAATCGCTTCCCTTACCCATGACAGCAGGAAGCGCACTGTGTACAGCCAGCCTGTCGGTCACATTATATACCTGCTTCACCAGTCCACGTCATGGGCTATGCGCTGCAGATGCCACTTCTAGCAGTGGTCATAATGTGATTTGACTTTGTATAGTGCAAACCACATAAGTTTTTATTAAATGTACAGGCACTGCCTTTAAAATAAATATTACTGTGTTACAGATTAGGCCAGTGCAATTCTGGCAGGAACACATGCACAAAATGTGTACTTTTGTCGCAAATTGCCTAGTGTATTATGGCTCTAATAGCTACGTTTAGATGCTTCACGCTTTGTTATTCACTTAAACTATTTGCAAGTATCTTATCACGAGTACATTTTGTTGTAAGGACCAAACCATCAGACAGATTTGTGCCACATGTTGGCCCACGTACTATGCCATATGTTATGCTGAGCATACGTAAGGTAATAGACACTGTGATTGTAAAGCATTTTGAAATTTGAATGTATAAGTACGTAATAAAATTGCACAAATTGATACTTCATGCAAAACACACGCTCAGTTGTGGTCACTAGCCAGTTAACATTTCTGTACAGTTTTTGTGTGACTGACTTTATTAATTCTAAGACTGCTGCCACTCATTGCCATTATTTTATGGGATGCTTTTCAAATTTTGCATAATCCGTGTAACCATTTTGAACATGTTAACACTGTATATTATAACAATAGGCTAAGTTTAAAAATAGAATTGGCATCACAGATGAGATTTCTATATGTACTATGCTTGTAGTATTTTGCAGGATGGTATTGCTGAAAAGCCGAATGGGATAGTGTCTTAACTGCTTTGTAGCCAGTTCACTGATAGTTTTCATAAATTTTAACTTTTCTGTCATTCACACACTATGGAAACTGTGTAGACTTGTCACCTGCATTATCCTTTGTCTGTTTCTGTAGTACTGAATGGTAGTGGATCCAGAATGTGGCAGATTACATTGCTTGTCCCTGTGTCTTTATTCCTCTAAAGTTCAAATATTTTCTGTTGCTTCCTCTGAGACATTTGCCAAACATTAACAAGGTGTCCGCAGTATACTGCTTAGTTTTTTTTTTCCATGCTTGTTATTCATCCTCTAAAACCATGTGTACATTAACATCGCCATGGATCTGTTGATTACTTTTGGTGCATTGAACAACTAATACTACCGTGAAATTTCTACAAACAAAACAAAGCCAACCTCATTGGCCAAAAAGGTAAACATTACATTTTTAATACGGACATAGGAACGGTTTTTGTGAATTTGCTTTCAACTACTGTAAGCACTCTAGTCACTGACACTTTTATTTTCAAGTGGATTGCTTCATTACCTGATTTTTCCACTCACTGGAGGTAGAAAAAATTGACATTACTGAAATATGTTGCAATCTTCAGTGCCATATCAGTAATTTTATTTCATTTGGAACACTGGATGTGAGTACTGACAAACCATGGGGTCTATCTACTAACTTTTCAATGTGACCTAAATGCCAAGGTTAAGAGCAACAGCCATGCTACTGCCGTTTGACTTTTCACGAGCAAGTCAACCATCTTAACTTGCATTCTACTGCCCTTAAAATATTTAATAAAATTATGGGTTTCTTGCAATTGAGGTTAAATCTCATATGAAATCTGCAGAAAAGAGAAGAAATGTTTTGAAATGTAGTTAAATATAATTTTTAAATTCCTAATTCCTCTTCACTTGTAACAATAGACATATGACTGACATAGACAAATATATTATGTTGTATGTTCAAGATAATACCTTATTCAATTTCTCTAAAAAGGAAGTGGCCATGGTGGCTGAGCAGTTAGACTGCTCGCCTCCCACCTAGGTGAATCGGGTTCAATCCCTGACTGGGTCACTCCTGGATTTTCGCTAGTGGGAATCATGCCGGACGATGCCACTGGCCGGCAGGTTTTGTCGGTGATCTCCCGTTTCCCTGCCCTTGCATTCTGGTGCTGCTTCATTCTCACCTCATTTCACCCTCATTGGCTCTCAAGACCTCGTAAAGAGCCACGCAAATCTCTTAATTCGACTCTAAAAAGAATACGTTTAACTGTTTGATCTTGATTGGTTCTGCACTTTGCAAAACAGGTTTCAATTTGACATGCAATTACTATCTGTGTTTTTGACTGTACTTAACTAACAAATAAGTTTGTCACATATTAAAAATAAATCACATTTTGTTAAAAATGGCTATATTTTTAATTTAGTGTTTAACATTAAATATATTTTATTACCAAAAATGATTCCAAAGCATTTAGTGGGGTAAAGTAACAAATAGTTATGTATTAAATGAAATATGTGAAAATCATTTGGAATTCATATTAGAAATATTAAATATGTAAGACAAAATTTTGTATTTAAAAATTTTATTCAGTTGTACTGTAAATGTACTGTTTAGCACACGCGTTCACATTGACTTTTACAGGTGGATAAATAAAATGTTGATCGATAACCTAATTTATTGTATTTTATTAGTTGAGAAATTTTTCAAATCCACTGTCTGTAAAATAGTAATACTTCACACAATTTTGTGTGAGATGTGTTGTATTTGTAAATTGGCAGTATGTTGGTGGATTTTTTACTAGCCACAAGACAATACATAACATTTTGGAGCCACTATTTGCTGCTGGAAAAGAATGAATATAATATCTTTCAAGTTTGCTATGCACTGCTTGATTGATAATCATGCAGTTTGGTTTTGCTGTTTTTTCATTCAGACAACAGCGACATCAAGAAGGTCATAATGCTGTGTTGTGAAATATACTGTCGCTAACCTTGCGATTGATGAGAATTAATTAACAACAGGGCATAGTGAATACCAAATACATGATAGTCTTGTTAATAGATCCAGTGTGTGCACGCTACTGATCTTAACTGCGAAAAGTTAGTGAATAGGCTGCCCAGGTCTTTGTACTTTGATGTCTTCAAATACGAATGCAAATTTTTGGTGTTTTTTTACTACAAAACAAATTGTTGTGCCAATCTTACTGTTTTGTTCATAGTTAAATTTAAAGTTCTGCTTAGTTTCATCTTTCAGCCCATAGTGTGCCCACATGCGCCTCGTGTAAAGTTGACTTTGCCATGCACCTAATGGTCAGCATCCATTTTTTTGAACAAGTGAAGTGAAACTGTTTGGAACATATGAAATATTTAAGTATTCTAAGCATGCAGAGCAGGAAAACTGCAGGATGTTCACTGTTAACTGAGCATTTTGAAATCCTATTTAAGATCTACTTTTCTTATTTTATATCCTTCTGTGATATGTTAAAAAATTTTGTAGCCGTGAGCCTAATGATTATGGTTATTCATGCATCAGCCAAGTGAAAATGTTAAATGTTTAGGACCTAAGTACTCTAATTGTATAAAGAAAAAAAAAACACCACTTGAGTTGTCATAAATCTAAACATTACACTTGCAATTCAATTTCAATGTCATGGCTTTAGAACTATGTTACTTAATTTGTTGCATACTTAACTGGGAGCTGACATGGCTAGTGTGCACGGTAGCATATGTGCAATTAACGGGCAGAGATTTTTTTTAACGGTTGATTTCAAGCTCAGTATACCATGAATAGTATAAATTACATGTGCTACCAAATTAAATTTATGTTTCTTTTACTGAGATACCTAGACATAAATTAACAACTAAAGTTATGAGCAGTAACTTCTTTTTCTTCATGTTGTGTTTTAGTAAGTTTTTTTGTGTCTATCTGTTGGCAATAATGAAAGCTAGCAGAAATAGAACAATGCGAAAATTCATGAACAAGAAACCCATCATTAGACCACTTTCGTGAAAGCCCATAAAAATGCAAGTTAACTTAGAATAACTCAAAAGTTGATTTTGGTGTGGTTCTGTCACCAGGTGACATTCTCAGATGAAGTAAATTGTTGTAATGCAGTGGTGATATCCTGCACATGTATTTTACAATTGATATTGAGGCATTTGTATGAGAGGTTCAAGGTTTCAGAATAATAGTATGCGTTTAACAGTTCTGCATTTGTTCAAAAATAAAGTTGTAATGTTGCAGGCAATAGTAATTGATATGTGCTGGAAATAATTTATTTTCTCTATATTTTGGGGTTTAATGTAATTTATTCAATGTTTAGAACTTGGTGATAGTAGAAACTTGTATTTATTTTATATATATATATTCGATTTTAAAAGTTTATAATTTCATTTCAAGTCGTTTGGCAGTAGCATTGATCGTCATAAGGTGTTGCAACCCCTTTTTATTTTACCAGGAAGCTAAGGACACGTAGTTGGCTGTTGCAATATAGGCAGGATGACAAGGGTCACACTGTGGCGGCGTGATGAGATACACGCCCGTGATGCGAGGGGTGTGTGTGGTACTTTTAGATATGACAGCATCACACAATATCCCAATTGGGCAGTTTTCAGTGGTGCAGTAAAGCTTTGAGAAGATACTTGTAGTAGGCACGGCCTCCCTCGTGCCCCAGTTTGACTCAGTTTCCAGAGTAGTACAGTCGAGTTCTGGTTAGTGAGAACCCAAGATGGACATTTGAAGAGTACACATGAATCCGGATTGCAGCTTTCGCTGGCAGCCACAATCTTTCTTTTTCATATTTTGGAATAATCTAAACATACTAAATTATTTCCGCCGGTGTAGGGGGGTCATTCATTCAGGGTGTCGGGAGTGTTTATTTTCTCTCCCGTCTTCATAAATAGGCTCACGATTCACGTATCCTCGACTGCAGAATAATCTATACTGTGATTCGTGTCTCGTTCCTGCTTGTCTGCTGTTAAGTGTTTTATTTATGCAGCTGCTGTAATTTGACTGCATTTTTTTTTTCTGTGCCGATGTAACTGAAGTGCAAAGTATAATTAAATCCAGATCAACTAAATTTCCAGCTCGTCTGATTATTTTATTTTGGCGTCTTTGTAAACTTGAGTCTCAGTGTTCATACTCGACTGAGTTAGGCGAGCTGATGTTCGACTCCATCACACCTGGCACATCTCGTAACATTACAAAGTTACAAAAACAATGCAGATGCATATTACATTCTTAAAGAAGGTATTGTCTTTATATTACAACCCAGTAATTTGTATTTAGGGCTATGTAATTATATTTAAAAGATTTTTAAAATTATTTCTGTATTGTAGCATTGAACTATGTACAGAGATTTGCAGATTGCCAAGGTGATCATTTTTTAGCATCTTGTGTAATCTGTGTTTTGCATGGATGTGTGCTGTTTTTATGTGGGACACCCATGACAGTGGCAGCAGGGACTTGGGCTGTTGGCTGCCACTAGTACTACCTCATTGACCCTAAAGGCCTCTCATGATTTTGTGACATGAGACCAAGCTGAAAATGTCCTGCAGTTAGCACAAGGTAGAATTGTTTGACCCATGCAGTTAGCACTTGTAATAAAAGTATGTGCATGTATATTAGTGACTATAAGTTAGCAAAATATTTTGAGAGTTTGAAGAAACATTTCTTAAGCTGCAAGAAAATATTTGGACCTGTATTAATAGTTGCGAGTGAGCATTTGAGACTAGTTTCGAGAACAGATGACATCTTGATAATAGTTTTGAGATTCTTGCACGTTTTTTTTTACAATTTCATGACTTGAGACTACCACTAATTAATAGCCACTGAAACTAGTGTCGGGAGTGACAAACATCTTTGTCACATAATTGATGTCTAAAATTGACTCGAGACTCAAATTTGTGCTTTGGTGTAGGTTATATTTGATGCATTTGGTTATAGTTGAATACAAAAATAGATGTATAGTGAAAATTCTTTACAGTCGTACAGTTGCTATAACAACAATAATTATAACAAAATACCCGGTTGCCGACTGATATAACAACACATGTGCGACACTTCATTTTCAATATCACTCTGCATAACAGTAATTAATTTGTTAATGTCCTGTTTTTGGTTGGAAGCATAGTTTACGACAATGCTGGTTTAAATATTATTTTTAGTTCCAATTTTCCTAAGTAGATAATTTAAACATTTATACGATTTTCATTTTATGTTTCCAAAATACATTTATAATCTAATGATACCTGTCGATAAATGTTTGAACTATGTTTAATTTACAAATGTATTCAATAAAATTTATATCATCACACATTTCAGAATAAATACAGAAATTTAATCACTAAAGTATTACATTAATGTACTTTAATAATCCACATAACAGTTGTTATAAAACATGCCAAAAAGCAGACATTGTGAAAATATAGTCAAAATCTATTCTTTCTGTGTCCAAATTTTTATTTGATGTACATGTGAACCAGGTATCATTGTCAATTATGTATTTACCGGTATGTAGAATCGTTAACCTTTCTTCATTATCATGTAATTTTATTTTTAAATCTCTTGTTGGGCAGAAGAAATGAGAAAAAATATAACTGAACACAAACAGTTGAGCATAGTACCAGACAAGCACACATTGACAGAAAAAAATGCCTTAATTTCTGCTTCGAAGAGTCCTTTTCAAGGCTGTATAAGAAAATCGTAATCTAATATCACTTTAAAAGAGAAGCTTGAAACTAATATCAGCTATGTATGTTTCAAGAACTGACTGTTAATTCAATCAAGTCTCAAGACTAGAAACTTATTTTAAGTTTGCCTGATACAATCTCAAGATGAGAGCTAAGTACTGACTATTAATATATATGTTTAAAAGAGCACCAACAAGATATAAAATTTTTTTTTATTATAATTTAACTGTAGTGTAATATCAAAATTAAGAGCGATGTGAAAGAACAAATGTGAAAATGATGTTATATATGTAGCGCACATTTCGCAGTTTCAAGCAATGAAGCACGGGTTATCAATTTTCATTGGATCCAGCCATCGTGTGGTCATTAGGAAGATTCAAACTGACACTGACTCGCTGTGTGCATGGNATATCAAAATTAAGAGCGATGTGAAAGAACAAATGTGAAAATGATGTTATATATGTAGCGCACATTTCGCAGTTTCGAGCAATGAAGCACGGGTTATCAATTTTCATTGGATCCAGCCATCGTGTGGTCATTAGGAAGATTCAAACTGACACTGACTCGCTGTGTGCATTGGTTTGGTGTGGTTGGTGGCTCGAACAACCCTTTGCACTGGCATGGTCACCAGTATCTAGGAGTTCAGAAAAAAAGAACAATGTTACAAAGTGTTTGGACCAATTTGTAGAACAAGCCATGAAGGTTTGTATGGTGACAATTCTGTCCTGGTAGTTGTGGCCGTTAAGTACATTGTCTGGACTCGGTACGAGGTTCGTGACCAAAATATTTTTTTTTATTTAACTGATTTTGCAAACATATAGTAGATATTTTAGAATGAAAAGGGCTTGTCAAATATGTGTAATTTGGATCTGTAGAAATTTTGTTCTTCGTGTGAAATTACTTTAATTTTAATGCTGTGTTATAATAATTTGCTTTTCTGCCCTTTGTGACTGTACAAAGCATGGATAAGATTGCCTTTATTGCCAGATATGTTTAATACTGCACTATCATACTTTGTTATATAACTGGCTTTTTTTTATTGTAGTTTTCTGTAATTCTTTGGGTGTTTAGTGTAATTCTGTTAAAATTAAAAGTCTGTAAATTGAAGGGGGCCACTGTGGTTGGCGAAAAGCCTGTTTCACTATGTTTTGCTGTTTTATAATCTGTTCAAAACATGATATTGGCAAACACAGCACTATTACTCTGGCATTAATGAAAATAGCTGTGTTGATGAGTGTGTGTCTTTTCTGCCATTACAGCACCATTTGACTATTTAGAGTTTGAAAGTTCAGTGGTCTGGATAGTCTAATATAAACTGCTGTGCATTTATGTGATAAAGTTTGTGATAGTATTTGTTGGAGGCAACTTCTGCCATTTTTTTCTTTCAGAGAGTGAAAAGTCATTGGCTGTTTTTAAATTGTTTCATTTTTTGAGCATTTGTTAGAGTGCTTCCATTTGCTAGCGGTGTTTCAGCTGTGTCAAATGCTTGAGTGGGCATTTTTTCTGTTTAGCGGAGGAGTCGTGACAATTTATCATTAATGTTAAGTGAAAGTGAATGTACATATGTTAAGAGGTTTTAACAGTTCATGTAGTGACTCATTTTCATTTAACTTGGATGTTGCAGTATTTGGTCGTTCACGCACATACAAATGTATTATGTCACAAGTTGTGTGGCAATATTTTACAGCTGATATACTATTTACAAGTATTAACCATTGCTTATGACTTTCATCTTCAAGTTTCCTTGGAATAATCTAGTCATTTTTATTATTATAAAATTCTTGACCAATTATGTTTTTAGTGAACATAGTTCAAGTGAGGCTGTGGATATATGCCAGAGTATTTACTAGTGTATCATAAAAATATTTTATACCCTTCGGCATAAAAAAATTTAAATTATTTAGTTTCTAAGGTGTATGTCAAATTTTTTGCCTGGGGAAAAAAAACTGTTTTATATCCAGCTTTTTAAATAAAGCAAATAAAAGTATTTCATATTTTTTTTGTGCTAGTCTTAAATGTTAGTAACATTTATGCATAACAAACACCAATAATTGTCATGACAAAAATACTAGCTTCTTAGCAGAGTTCCATAAAAAAAAAGTGTGTATTGCTTTGAGGCTACATATTTGTGCAAATTTTTTTTATTGTAAAAGTAAAATCATGTCATTACATGTTGATAAATTATCAGAATTAAACCTGGAGTGTTTTATTTTACAACTAATGTTATTTACACAGTGTTAGTGTTTGCTAAAAAAAAAAAACATGGTTATGTAAAATGTGTTTCAGGCCGAAAGTATTTCAGGTGAGATGACTGGGACATGTAAACACAGTTCAAATGTTCTTTAAATTTACAAAAGGAAATAAACTTTTAAGGTGAACTACTGTAGGGAAAATGCTGGTTAATATAAAATATGTTGTGATACAGATATTTTTTGAGGTAATAGCACACCAAGGAACATTCACACATCTTTCATGAACAGAAATTGCATTCACTAGTCCAGCTGCTCCTTAGTCTCTGTCCTATTCACTACCAAAGGCACTGGACAGGTGCCTCTGCAGTGATCTTGCTGTGTTCAATGCCATTAGGCATTAATGGAGTAATTTTGAAATTACTTCTGTTAATAGACAGAGTCAATGTGCAGTCAAATGATGGGACATGAACAAAATCCATGCTTCACATTGAAAATACTCTATCAACAATTATTGCATAATACATCATGAAACACTATCTTCATTGTGGCAGAATAGTTTTAANTGTTAATAGACAGAGTCAATGTGCAGTCAAATGATGGGACATGAACAAAATCCATGCTTCACATTGAAAATACTCTTATCAACAATTATTGCATAATACATCATGAAACACTATCTTCATTGTGGCAGAATAGTTTTAAAAATGCTAATTTTCAGGGACACCTATTTGTTTTCAGTTTAGGTTGAAAGTTTCCCATATATAATTGTAATTGTCGCTTTTAAATCCTGTGTGCAAATGATTTTTTTCGCCACTTTCTCACGTGCGTAACCCCTAGTCTGACTCCATCGGGGTCCGGACCTGGTTTCCTGTGGCGGGAGGCAAGTAGTACCACTCCCCAAATTTTTTTTTTAAAATAAGTCTTGAAGTTCAATTATAATGAATCTTGTATAGTGGCTGTTTCATAGCATAACTTTGTGCCTTAAAAGTGTGTAGTGGGGAGTTCACACTATAGTGTGCCATTATGTTTAAACTGAACAATACAGTAGCAGCAATTTGGTGACAATGCAGTAAAACTGGTTGCATCAATTGTAGCTCAAGATATGTAAGGTCCATGGTCAAGTGAGCCCTTTGTAAATAAAAATAATTATTGCCGGTTACTGCGTTTCTCTCAATATGGCGGCAAATTATGAAAAGTAGTTCCATATATTGATAGAGAATATTGTTGCACAATGCCAGAGGGGTGTATCCAAGTCTGTGGGGGAAGGAGCTCTCTATAAAAAAATTAAATTTGACTTTCAATTTATTCATACAGCTATTATGTACATTAGACTATCTCCAGTATTACTATTGTTATTCTTAGTGAGTGCAATATTTAATGACTCTCGACTCTAATTAAAGTTCTCAATGTTTCTATATTGTATATGTTCACTTGATGCACACTCAGTTTGTTACCATCATTTAAATTGTCTTACACTAATGCAACCATTTTAATAGTCCCACCCCGCCATGCTCGCAGTCCGTAGTCATTGCGCTCGCTGGTCGTTCTTGTCGTACTCGACGCTCTGCTGGCTTGCTGTCTTCGCACACATCTCCAAACTCTGCCCAATCTGGAAAGTACCCAGCATCCTGAGTCACACTGAGAGAGGACAAAGGCAATGAACCCGAAAATTCTTTCAGATAATCACAGAAATTCAATCTGAAGGTCAGGTTGCAATAGGCTAATCGCTGCAGCATCCTTTGTTAATCACCCCCAGCTGCTCACCTGACATTCCTTCGCTGTTGCAAGCAGGATCAAGGGAAGCAATGCAAAGCAAAGAGCGCATGACACTGCCCCCTCCTCAAGTCTGTTCGTCCCAAACAGGCTCTGCAACATTCAGACCTTTGTAGAGTGTTTTCTGCTTTACTCAAGAGCCTCGACGACAAATCCAACAGACCACATTATTGATCTTCAGAATCACGTAGGGACCTTCCCAACATTTCTCCAGTTTCAAGCAGTACCCTTTTTGACTCTTTGTGTTGTACAGCCACACCATTCCAACATTTCTACAGCTTTGAGCGGTGCTCTTTTTGACTGGGTTGTACAGCCACACCAGTTGTCCTCCGCGAAATGCCTCGCCCGACGTTCTCCTGTCATACCGGGTCTTCATCCTGTCACTATATTTTAAAGACTCTTGCTGTGTATGAACAGCAGCAGAAGAAACTTGGAAAACTCTCGGTAGGTTCCACCTCTGCTGTGTTGGCCTGGTGACCAGATGTGAAGTTAGACATATCAATTGAAAGTTGTTTTTGCTGCATGCCAGTTTTCTGTACGCTACTTTGCAGTAGTGCTGGATTCTCTCAATCTCCTCTGTGCTCTACAGGAGGACTAATTCCTTCATTATCTGTTTGAAATGGTGATGCAACTACAGAATTTCTGCTTGCATATTCCTTTAGACTATGTCTAACAATCTGAAAAGTGTCAGCACTTGCAGTGGATGCTGCAGGTTGTGGCTGGAACCTCATCTAATGTACCCAGAAGCACTGGTAGCTCCTGTCAACTGCTGAGAGGGGTCATAATATCACTTGCTTCATGCCATGGATGGGCTCCTTTCACTGCTAGGTGGCACAGTGTGAGCAGGGTATTTTGACAGCACTCGCAGGTCATCTTGTGCATTTTCCAACTGCTTGGTGAGGTGTACAACTTTCAGCATCAGTTCATTGATGCGGTGTCTCAGTTGTTGGGCATATTCACGAAGCTCACAAATTTCTTCACGCAAGTGCTGGACTACGTTCATTGAAGTCATTTGTTTTGCTGCTGCGGACATTATTAGACTTGGATGCTCCAGCTGTCCACGTGACCAACAAACTCGCTGTTTTAGTGGGCGATAGCAAAGCTCTGTAGCACTTACCCTGGAGGCGATGTCCCTCAATGCCAACTGCAACTCCTTCAGGGCGTACTTTCCCTTTATTCGTCAAACACTTGGCAAATGATCTTGTTTTTTTTTCTGCTATGCAGAATAAAGCATGTGTCCTCTATTCTTGTTCTTTTAAACGCTTTTTATATTCGTGGCTTTATGATACTTACTTGTAAGAAATACTATAAGTTGTCTGGAACAAACGTGCCAAATGTGATGACCTGAATTGAATGTGCGCGTGCACCTGGCATCTTTCTGTACGGGAATAGGCTAAAATTGTAGAATTCAAACCTCCCAGCACAAGAAATTATACAGTTGGTTATAATTAAATTTCGATCTTGTACTTTTTAGTGTTACGTAAACAAATATGCTGTAGAATTGAACTTTTTTATTTTTCAATTTTAACAACGAATTGTGTTCAGTCTACAGGATTTCTTCTTTTTTTTTGTTGTTCTGTAATTAATAAGCCTGAACGTATATTGAACTTTCAAAAAGTAACAACATGGTATCTAACCGTACACTATAGTTTAAGATTAACATAATATTCTTATATGTAATTGTTTTTACAGTATCTCTTGCACCGTAAATGCTGATTTCACTGCTCTTATTCATATGTATCACGACCTCTTAATCAATTTGAGTGGAGCTAATGCATTTGACTTGGGTGGCAAGATTATAGAACACAGATTGATTTCTTGGCATGGAATGGATAGCTGTCGAAATATAGGTATTGAGGGTGGTTGGTGGGTTAGATGTGGACAGCTGTTTCAATTTTGCTATTGTGCATCCAGAGATAGGCATGTACTTTAGAGTAAGTCAAGGTGAACTTAAGCAGGCTGTGTGTGTTAAGGTTGTTGAGGAAGTAGATGATATTGTCCTCAGTTGAATCCCAGATCATGAAGATGTTGTCTATAAAACGCATCCAACAGAGAATTAAAACGACCTCCTAGCCTTGGGAAAAAAATTGGTGCACCCCAAATTGCCATAGTCAGTAATATAGCCACCCCCATGGGGTTCCATCCTTGCAATAGCCCACGTTGTAGTACTTGTGCTATACAACAGACTCACCCATCAGACCTTCTGTAAGGTAATTTTCCCATTATCACTTAAAAACTAGACTCAATCAAATAGCAACATGGAGAAAGTAGAGCAGTGATAGATGTAAACTGCCTTACTAGATCATGCCATTCATGTATATATACAACTGCACTGTCTCCAAGGATGCCCGCAATCTCTTCACATGAGCACATGTTTGCCAAATATGTAAGCTGTTAATTGAGCCCTAGGCTTTAAAACAAAACAGACCTCAATGTGTACACAAAATTTTTTTATATCCAGTTTCAGAGAATCAGAATTATGGTATGACCTGTATAGACAGACTGCCTATACATGCACAGCATAGATTTTAGTTGCATTTTAACACATTTCAGGACTACAGTTTCACAGACCATGCAAGTCAAATGGCATGTGTTATCATTCAAGTCTATTTTAACAAAAAAAACCAAGACTATTTTTTTTACAAATATGGATAAATTTAGAACAAAAAATAACACTACATTAAATTAGGTTTCTCGTCAAAATTTTTGTATTTGGTGATATATATATATATTTTTTTTACTGATATCTGATAAACTGAATTTTTGTTTTGCGTAATGAGTTTTTAATTACATACATTATTTGTCTTTAATTCCGTAAAACTCGACATTTCACTAACTCTACACCTTTATGGTCAGCATTAGGTGAAAGTTCTGAGGTTCCATTGTAATTATGAAATTTGTTAGAATGCAACAAAAATCAAAGCTTTGCATTGCTCTTGCGAGCTGGCTCTCTCATAACTTTATGCAATTGTACCATGTACAGCTCTGTGTGAAAAATGTGGAATTTTTGTTCCTACAAGTATGGGAGACATTCCACAAACTGGAATTGCTCTTTCAGCAAATTAAAGCATGCAGCCACACCCAAAATCCTACTCCAATTTTTTTGCACAAAATAGGTAGAAATTAAAATAATGTTGGTATACATTAAATATATTTAATTTATTTTAAAAAAGAAATCCATACATACACATTTATACAACAGATATTAAAACCCATTTTTAGCAACTTATAAAAACAACTTGTAAATAGAGTATAATTTACGAATAGTTACTACCGTGTAGTATGTTTTAGAATTAAGTATTATACATTACTAACATGTGTACAACACTTACAATTCCACACAGAACAAGAATGGTTTTAATTACAATAAAAAAAATTGTTAGCTTGAAGTGTTATATTTTATGGCAGTGACTTAATATTTTTTACTACACAAACTATTGTAACATCAAAACTTTTGAAAGTAAGATAACACATTTGACCATTATAATAGCCTATTTTATGTTTACTTCAAACTTTTACAAACTCCTGTAAATGGTTTGGGAGATACAGGTGAAATTTTCAATTAAGTTAACATAATTTAAGCATTCAATTATATAGTGAAACACACTTAATAAGTTCATCAACTTTATACCTTGTCTATATGCATGTGTAAAATTTAATCCTTTTAATAAGTTTTTCAGGTTAAGCATAATTTTTTCAATAGTTTCAGAAATGTTTTAACAGGGTTTTACTGTCATGCCCAAACCAATGAACATACACTCTGGATTTGGAGTGGGCGTTATACATACAGGATCTGGTATCTGGAAAATAATAACAAACTCAGATTTACACAAAGTATCCAACAACATAATATACCATTTCTACATCTACTAATTGCTTACCTATCCCAGCCAAATGTCTTTTTTTATTTTGTCACTCATCTTGATCTGCAATGTTTGAACAGTGAACCCTCTTTTCTCNACCTATCCCAGCCAAATGTCTTTTTTTATTTTGTCACTCATCTTGATCTGCAATGTTTGAACAGTGAACCCTCTTTTCTCTTTAACATTTGTACTATTTTAGTGACTGGGATAACTGCAGTATTTTACACTGTGTAGTACAAACTAAAGTTATGCATCTTTTATGTTATGTGTGTATAAAACCTACTACATTATTTTACAGTTACGCACTTACACGTAGACATAGGTAAGTTGGTTTTAAAAACTAATTGAAGCAGTGTGTTAAAAATTTAACTAGATTAAAAGTTAGTGGACAGAAAAAAGTTGCTAATAATTATTTCAGCAAAGAAAAATAAACACTACATGTTGTGTTCATTTCACTCTTCTACTGGCGTAAAAGGCAGACTTGATGGTATACATAAAAATTGCAGAAAATAAAATATGCGGATTTCAATATATACATTCTGATCTCCCATATCTTTCCAAAACATGTAATTTTAGTGTGCATGAAATTAACTTCCAGCAAAAAAAAAAACTGGAAAACTAATAAGGTACAAAATATTACACTGGTATTTACACTGTGGCACTTATGTAAACTTATTAAGCAGGGGAATTTCTAACTTGTTAACAAGTCAGTAGCCATACCTGCTCCCGTGTAATCAATTTATTGGACACAGCACTGTGTAACATACCATTCCTGTACTGCAATGAAAATAGTGTTTGTTACCACATTTGATCAGTTCCCCCACAAATCAATATTTTACAAATAGTATTTCAAAGTCAGGAACTGAAAATATTGCAGTTGTTTATATTCAATCATTTAAATTTTCCCCATATGTCATATAGAAACTCAAGCAAGCTTAGTAACTGAATCCACCATCTTTAAAAAAATCAACAAAAAAAACTCAATTTTTGCCTACTTTAAACCACACAGAGCATTTTTTTCCCCCCAAGAGGACTAAACTTAATCCTGAACACAAAAAAGCATACATACTGAACAGTTTTTATAAAAGTTTAAGTGCTGCAAAAAAATATATGATTATCTACTAATAATCACACCCCCCCCCCCTTTTCCCCTCAATGCCTTTTGGACTGTTAAGGGCAGAACTGCAATACAATGAACTCTTGATATCTCGGACAATTATAGCGATTTTAACAGTGTTGCATTACATACTGCAGTTACTTAACACCTACAAACTTTCATTGAAAGAATCATTTAAATGGTAACATCTTGTGTTGGTGGGTAAATAAAAATCTCTCTCTTTTAATATCCCACAAAAGTCAAAACTGATTGAAAAGCAGGAGCCTAAGAGTTTCTGTTGCTAGCTAGTGTGTAAAATTTGGAATTGCAAAACAAACTGTCTTGGAGGAAAAAAAAAGTTGTAGGTATATCCCCCCC
>NQII01000699.1:455174-495066 GCA_002778355.1 Clitarchus hookeri
ACACAAAGCTGAAGAAACATTTTCAGTAGAAAACTGTTTTATAGTTGCCCGGCGCTCTAAATTTGTAGTAGTCTGTACACAAATGGTACATTGAGCATAGGTCAAGTGGGATCACAGTGCAAGGTGTAAAGCAGCAGGCTGCTGTTGAAAATTTGGCCGAAGACATGAACATTACAGCAGGAGCAAGCAATGAATGGTGGTTGCATTTCCAACAGTGGCATGGCATCATAAATAAACTGATGTCTGTGGAAGCGTATAGTGCAGATACTGCTAGTGTTGGGCCATTAAGGAAACTGCTTCACACTACAGTCGAGAACAAAGACCTGACCCACGCGCAGCTTTACGATGCTGATGAAATTGACTTTCTCTTGGCGTGGTCTGCTTTACTGTGTGCCAATGCTGATGGTAGTCATCTTAAATTTGGTTTTGAACAAATCCAGGTGGATTTGAAAGCTGAAGGACGTAATGGAATATCTGCCTGTACAATACAGAAACTCAAAAAATTGTGTGGTTTACACAATTACACAAACATTCAGAATTAGTTTGAGCCTGAAGTGTATATAGGGCCTATGCATTTCAGCAGGAGTTTTAGAAATTGCTACTGAAGATATCAAGGCTTTGTTAATGCTATATGCCCCATCCCATCCTTATATGGAGATGTGTAGCCAAAATCTATTCAATCAATGGACCAGGAAATTACTTCATGCAAAAGATTATGCTGAATTTTTTTCTTGATGAAGTGGTGATGGCATTGGAGGGGCTAGCGGACAGCCCCTACATGGAATGAAATTAAGACATCCACACTTACTGTGGACAGGAAAAATTTTTATTGGACAGTGACAGAGATGCCAATCTTTGAGGCCATGAAATTGCCAGTACACACTCCTGTTTGGAGGTGAAACAGGTAGATCCCACAAAAGAAGACATCACCAAGTGGTTAGATGCTGATGAAGAGGGGCCCTTGAAACAGATTGCAATCGAGTTTTCAAAAATATTTCACTAATTGCAATCATTTCTTGCTTTTATTACTAAAATTCAAGGTCAACCCAAAATGCCCATAGCTCTTCAAAATTTAAAATAAACAAATTATCACAAAACTTAACTTGGTTCTTATTTTACAGTTCTGTGTACCGCAGCCATCAGAAAGAACCAACATTTTGGGACAGTTATCAGCTTTCCCAGCATATTTACTGTGTGTGTGTGTGTGTGCGTGCTGAAGCTGTGTTATTTATTAAATTACTTACAAAACCTTCAACTACGCAAGGAAGTAGTGTTGTCTAATAGAAAAGCACGTTGCCCATTTGCCACGACTTTCACCAGACTGCTCGTTTCCAGGATGGCAGGAAATAAATAATATGATTGATTATATTTATTGTGCGGGTAGGCAGCTTCACTCCTATTTTGTTTTCAGTCGTATTCTTATTTTAAATATTGGACTTAAATAATTTACTATGGCAGGGTAATTTTGAGTGATAACCTCTTTCGATGACATTCATAATTTAAGCTTATTTTTCTGGTAACAATGGTTTGTATTTACGAGTTCCATCTCTGTGCGTATGCTACTAAAAAAAAAACAAGTTTATGATAATTATTAGGTAGTTGGTTTCACAATAGCGCGATGCTATGCTGTGCGATGAGATGACTGCGATAAATACATCGCAGACACTGCTTTGTCTGCATTGGACAACGGAAAAGAAAAAAACATGGAATATTTTCTTCTGTAAAAAAGAGAAAAGCAGGAAATACATAACATGATCAAACATCACAATTATTTGCCTCTATAACGAAAGCAAACTTGAATTAATTTAACAGTTTTTTTTAAATAATGTTTTTCGAAAATGTTTACGTTTATATAAACTCTGTTGCATCGTTTGTGCTTTCTGTAAATTTTATTAAATGCTGTATTTTCCTGGGTATGGTCTACAAGTGTACTCTCCTCACTGGCAGTAACGCTGTAACACACTAAAATATATGGCAGTACGGTCTGAAATGACCTTCATTGCCGACCAAGTGTTGCTTAATAGTGAAACCATATTGAATTGTGTCGTCTGTCGGCATCGGGTGTGTCGCACCACATCATGTCACTGTAACGTGAAACTAGTTTTACGTACAACAAACATCCACAGATAAACTACATGACTTTTGTTGTAATTGGTAGGATCTCGTATAAATTTTTGTGTGTGTGGGAAATGAGTAAATTCAATTTACAGTCTAAATGGACACCCTAAGAAGAGGGAGCTCGAGATGTTTTCTCTCCTGCCACCACAATGCAACACACAGATGAGAAGGAAATGTTACGAGCAACTTTTCAAGTTGAAACTGTGTAATGGCAAACATGCTTTGGATATCTCTATCTGTATGAATTCCACTTCAGACGCTAACCTCCAGCCATATTACAGACATTTTCGTGCAGCACGTATAATCTGGAAGCAACATCAGAGACTGTCCAGAAGGTGACTAGCCTTCACATTCAGCTAAGTCAGGATCTACTGAGACAACAAAGTAGTTTGATTTGCCTTCTCCGCCATTTTTGTACATGCATTTTATTCCAACTCAGACTAAACAGTTTTGCAGAATATGCAGCACAGTAAACTAGATTTTTGGCCTTTTCCAATGCGTGTGTTCATTAGCGATTGTTTTTAGTTTAGTTGGGTAGTGATACCCTCTGTATGTTTAACTTTGCTGTTAAATTTGTTCCTGGTTGGTGGATAAGCAGCGATTAATGGTATCAAGGGTTTTGTGAATGCGTGAAAAGATTTGTGTGGCTCAGTCTTAACATCGGGTTTTGAGAGCCAATGAGGGTGACGCAAGGTGATAATGGAGCAGCGCTGGACTTCGGGGGGGGGGGAGAGATCTAGAAAACCCACTGACTAGTAGCATCATCCGGCACAATTCCCATATGCGAAAATCCGGGGAAACCCCACCAGGAATAGAACCCGGTTCATATTAGTGGGAGGCAAGTAGTCAACCACTACACCACCATGGCCTCTCAAGGGTTTTGTTCTAAATTTATTTAGTAATTTTTTAATTGTGACTTAATGGCATGTTTAATTTGTTTCACAATCAATATAAAAATAATGAAAGCAAGGAAATGTCTGTGGTATACAATTCTATTTATGTAATTTTTAGGCAGTGGCCCAAATCGTTTAGTTTACTGTGACCACATGCAATAGCTGGGCACTGGCATGGGTCATCATCCAGCTGCAACACAATATCTTAGATAGCTGTGAAATTGTTTTACCGTACTTCACTTGCTGCATGGTCATCTGGTTTCTTATGCCTGGCGATTAACTGCCCCTCAAAATCTCAGACAAATCGTAACTTGGACAGCCAACCCCTCATTTAGTCTGAGATATGGAGAGTTCATTGTATTATCAAAATATACATACAGTTTAAATTCCACTCACACCATTATGACCTAGTTGCAATTACCCACACCATATGGCGGAATACATGTCTGATTTCATGTACTACAAGAAATACTATATTAAGACATCAGAGATAAAATACCTGTGATGCGACAGTATCACTTGCACATCACACGCATGCATTAAAAAAATTTACTGAAATATTTTTTGCTGATTTATGAAAGAACCATAATTGTTACAATTCAGACAGTCTTAGAAACTTGTAACACTACAATATTATATATATTTCATGTTTACAGAACACTAATTTTATATGCATGTGTTGCTAAAGATTATTCTAAGTACATGTCAAGCATCTTGCTAACAGAGAGTTGTGGCAGCAGTAACAAATTGGAAATATTAGAAGCAGTAATCAGTTGACTGTGTACTATTTGACTTTGCCTGCACTGAGCCGTTTTACACTTGGCGAGCACACCCCTCTCCCAAGTTACTTATTAAAGAAAGGCCATTGTGTGTATATTAATGGTTTGCAACATGCAAATTTTAAGAAATCAACATATTTAAGAGTTGTTAAATCACCCACACAAAAATATAAACAAAAATCATTCAAAATCTAAAACAGTTCACACATCTTGCCTGCCTTCGCCTTCATGAATAATGTGTGCACAACTTGCAACCTTCAAAATCAAATATCTGGAGAGCTGTCACTTAAGCCTTCTGCCTGCCAACTCAAAAATTTGTTACCACAAACTACTACATAACATTGGCAAATATGACAAACAACCTTCTTGCTGAAACTAATTAGCTGTTCAAGGGAACCGGACATAATACACAGTCAACTGCAATTTACATATCAATCTCACAATGTCATGTGTAAAATTAAATAAAAAAAACCCAACTGGGGAAAAATTTAAAGTTGTACATTTCTAAATTTATAGTGTCATTGATCTCAAATTGTATGGCTCGTAGACACATAAAAAAAATACATTATAGTGTAGTCTTACATAAATCCCTCAGTCACTTTCCTGTGCACAGTTAAAAATACAAGTGAATGCATACACACTTTTTTTTAACAAATTGACCTTTACTATTTACTTCTCCACAGTTCAGGGCCATCATTTCAAACATTACCATTGTTTCAGGCTTGATTTTATCACACTGTGCCTGCAAACCAGTTTATCTAAATTAATGTAAGGACATTTTTTTTTATATATTGTTAAAATAAATTTAACAAACAAAAATTGAGTCTCTGAAACACACACATGTTAAATGAAACACAAAAATTACAACTAATGTTCCATTGATGCTATTGCTAAGTCTGAACTTAGAAATACTTTGATGTTGAATATGTAGGAAAATGTTTCCACCTCACTTTTCCAATTTTTGAACTGGTATAACTCATGTTGTTACTCACCTATAATTTACTTTGATATTAATTTCTGAATATTTATAATGTGGTGTTCTTTAAAAACTGGGTTGTTTCCCAGAAAATGTAATTAGAATACTAAACCTGGTTCATCGTCAACTATAATGACAGTAGTTAAAACTAATATACTACTAACACAAGTCATAAAAAAGTATTTATGCCTATAGAAAATACATAGAGTCATGAAAAATATATTGCTCTTAATTAGCTATTCACATTTAAATGAGGCATTGAAAAGTAATGACCTAGGTTTCTACTGCCTCAAAATGACTTTGGGACTGACAGCTGCAGTGAACATACATTTATTATCTTGGAATGGTATTCGCTGGAAGAATATTGGTATAGTAACAGTTGAGTAGAAATTGTTATGCTTAACTATTATGTAATTACTGTGTTTAAAAAAAACTTTTTTAAATTAAATTTTTATAATACTGTGCCCTTCACTACAAATAACAAAGGTAAAATGGATAATTGGAAAACTAAATAAAAGCTTTCAATCAAACAATAACAAAACAAATTTCGAAAATGTTTTGAAAGCAAACTTTGAAATGAAAATAAACATTACCCAAAAATTTTAAAAAATTGCTTTCGCCCGAAAAATGGGAATGCTTTTTNACATACATTTATTATCTTGGAATGGTATTCGCTGGAAGAATATTGGTATAGTAACAGTTGAGTAGAAATTGTTATGTTTAACTATTATGTAATTACTGTGTTTAAAAAAAACTTTTTTTAATTAAATTTTTATAATACTGTGCCCTTCACTACAAATAACAAAGGTAAAATGGATAATTGGAAAACTAAATAAAAGCTTTCAATCAAACAATAACAAAACAAATTTGGAAAATGTTTTGAAAGCAAACTTTGAAATGAAAATAAACATTACCCAAAAATTTTAAAAAATTGCTTTCGCCCGAAAAATGGGAATGCTTTCTTTAAAAACAATTAAACTATTTTCTGTCCAACAGTGTTTAAAAAATCTTGAAATTGACAATTGTTTTCAAACACTACAGCACATTAAAAAAACAATAATCAGTGTAATTTTTACATCACCCATGTAGAAATATGGAACATGATTTATGAAATGCCAGATGTCTCACTTTACAACATTTGTTATGAACACATAAATTAATTGCTGTTAAGTTTGTGACACCGCAGGTTACACCTCTTGAGGTATTCAAATATTTGTACCATAGGTGATGTTTCACTTTTGAAGAGAAATGGTAACATTTTACCAAGGGCACTAGACATGAATACAGGACGCTCTACATGAACAATACACATGAAGATTGTGTGAAAAGTAATGCTGACAAATGGTAACACTACATTAAATCTCTGGGAAATTGTTTTTTAGGCAACATTTGAATATTTTCATATTTGCACAAATTCCACAATGGTAATGTTTTGATTTCATTATTGCGTTTTGGCCACAGTTACAAAACAAACTAGAGAAAAAGTTAAATCTTGAGTCAATTATGTTGGCACCATTAGTAAACAGAAAAGCTACTATCTGTTCACTGTAATTGACAACAGGCTCTCTCATAGAAATGTGCAAGCTGTCTGGTATGTGTCTCAATAATGTGTTTGTTTTTTACATTTTAATTTGTGACTATCGTGTGGGGAAGGTTGTCAGAATGTATGAAGTGTTCTTTTATCCAGCTGAAAGTTTCATGGAATTGCATCACTTCCAACCATTAATCCTATTGGACCATCAAAGGTATGTGGACCACAAAATATTGTGCTGTGTTCATGTTACAAGTGTGAGACAGTGGAAATGATCATAATAGAGACAGTTCTCTGTGTTTCCAGCTAAGTTGTGGCATTTTATGACAGTAATGATTATTAAATACTTTGTGTGTAATCTACGACCCTTCCATTCTAACTCAAAACTCAGTAAATTGACATTCTGTAAAATTTGACAGCTTTACAGACCATATGCTTCACATTTATTTTCACTAAAAATACTATTTTTCATGAATATGAATATGAATACATTTTTGTACAAGAAAATAATGTAACTTAACTCTTCACATTACTTTTAAAAACAATATTGCATTAAATTATTTATATTGTCTAGTTAAAATTTTGTACTTAGTGTTACATGTTTGCCTTTAATTCCATAAAACGGAACATTTCACTAACTCAGCTCCTTCAAAATACACAATAGATAGAGTTTCCAAGGTTCTACTGTATTTGACATTCAAAAATTAACAAGTATCCACAACCTTGCCTCATAAATATAAATTTCACACGGTACTGCAGCTGCATCGCAGCTCAAGCCTTAGAGGACACACGCCATGTCACAAGTTGAATGAAAATTATTGGTAATATAAAATTGTGAAATGTTTACATTATTTTCTGGTTTTACAGACATGTCAAACATAAATTATTGTTTTCTTATAATATGTTTCAAACATGATGTTCACCAAATGCATAGAATAAGCTGCAACAAGAAAGTCTACAATACTTCACGTGTCATTATATTCACCAGTGCTGCAAAAATCCCCAAATACCTGGAAATTAATACAGTATACAAAACTACACATATAGTGTAAACCGTGCTGGCAATAATTACATTTACAATTTTATTTCTTGTACAAATTGTGAGAATACCAATAAATGTGTAAAATTCTCCCCAGTTGATTTGCAAACAAATTGTATAAAATGTAGCCTACATTGTTTACTAGCACAGATGTGAATTTTTAAGAAATTGTTTACTATTATTTCTACTGTAACCTATAGTGGTTTTGAAAACTGAGAATATGATACAAAACATATTTTTAGACCACTCAGAAGGGTGATGGAAGCTGGGCAGGGGCTAAACTTTGTTTCATATTAGCAATACGTAATGAAAGATGTGGTCTTGGTTTTGTGACAATATCTTTATAATAGTGAGGATAGTTTTGTAAAATTGCAAGAAATACAGCTTTGAATATAAGCTGCATAAGTCTCGAGATACCTAAATATTCCACTACATGATTTGAAACATGTTTTCAATGCACAAAGATGGAAGAACAAAGTCTAAGTGTGATACAAAAACTTGCAAAGAGTTAAAATACAACAAACTGCTTTCAGATATTAAAGGTTTGGCCAAACTCCTTCCTCTGAGCAGAATCGATAAGGTTTATAATATTTCCTCCATTAAAAGTTTTTTTTTTTTTTCCCTTTCCTTGAAAACTATTACTGTGGTTAACAGAAATAAATACTGGCAATGGGAGGAATGGCGCACTGGTGTACTCAACCAACACAAACTCTAAGACTGGAGTACTGGCAAATGCCAATGCACATAGTTGCTAATACCTTCACGATGTGGTCGGAAAATGAGTTGCATGTGTAGATGCAATGTGCTGTGGTTTTTCACGCGTTATTGTTGTGGAACACTTTGGCATTGCAAGATATTTTTGGTGGCCTTGTGTACGACATCAATTGCTTTTTTGTGTTGGTACACCAACAATGCATTATAAAGGTGTTCACTGCAGTGCTGTATTACAAATTGCATAGTTAATGGCACATGTATTAACACCTTTAAAGATTTGGAATCAATTTTTTTATTTGTACAGTTTATCAACCTGAGGTGGAGAATAACTGACTGGCCCAGCAAATAATGAGAACTTACAAAACTGCAAGAAGCTACTGTGGTAGACTCAGAATAACTTGTCTCCCAGGCAATGTCCTAAGTACACGTGTAGAGAACATCTGCCATGCGACAGTCTGGTAGTGCTTAACTGCTGAGGCTAAAGTTACATTGCAGGCCAGCTGAAATCTCCTGTAGAAGGCTATGAAGAAAGTGTACTAAGGGTATTCCTGAACAGCGTACCTGCCCTTCTGTATAATCTGTTTCCATGCCTTAGCCACCATGTAATAGGACAAGTGTGGCTGCATTCCAAAGTTTTTGTCGCACATTTTTCAAAACTGAATGGGCTTTCTTAGGAATCTCTGACTGACTTACAATTAACAATAGTGCACAGACAGTTTCAGGCATTATCACTGCAGAAGAGATGCAGACGAGTCTGTCCTGGGATTAAAGGACCTCCATAGTTTTCATGTGCGTCTCGTAAGCAGTTGTGTCTGCAGGAAGGACAAGGGATCAAGAGCCTCTCGCAGCAATGACAGTTGATATAGTGCAGGGAGAGGGAGTTGTGATGGGCATTGGGGTAAAAAAAATATCCAGCACCATCCCTTTTCCATTCGTTAGGCATTCATTTCACATCACAAGGGTATCTGTGCCGCCCTCTACATCACATCATCGTGGCTAGCAGTATGCGAGATGGCCAAAGACTGCAAGGGGGCCGCACATCAGCTGGCAAACAACTCTCCCAAAGCTTGTGTGCACCCCCCCCCCCCNAGTGCACAGACAGTTTCAGGCATTATCACTGCAGAAGAGATGCAGACGAGTCTGTCCTGGGATTAAAGGACCTCCGTAGTTTTCATGTGCGTCTCGTAAGCAGTTGTGTCTGCAGGAAGGACAAGGGATCAAGAGCCTCTCGCAGCAATGACAGTTGATATAGTGCAGGGAGAGGGAGTTGTGATGGGCATTGGGGTAAAAAAAAATATCCAGCACCATCCCTTTTCCGTTCGTTAGGCATTCATTTCACATCACAAGGGTATCTGTGCCGCCCTCTACATCACATCATCGTGGCTAGCAGTATGCGAGATGGCCAAAGACNAGCACCAAGAACAGCAACCGTTCTTGTTGTGGACCTAGCAACTGGGCCACCATTATACCTGCTGGATCTAGGAAGAAGCAAACACCAGCTCTGTGGATTCCATTGGGAGTAGGTATTGTCCTCTTGCACGAGGGCAACTACCTGCCTTGCTGTGCCACACTCTTTGGACTAGCTAACCCACATATCTGATCTAAGAAGAGACCAGTTGGCTGGAATGATTCATGCAGGTGAGTAATAAGGAGAAAGTGAATTGCTACCCTGGTTGTAGAGAGCACCAGGAAATTAATCTGGCCCAGAACTGGCAATATCACCAGACATGAGTGACAAGGGTCTCAACTGATCATGTCAGAAACACTACAGCCTAACACTAAATAAATAAAATTTGTGGGTTATGTCATCCTTGTTTTACTTCAACAGAGCACAACACAACATTCTATTTGGTTCAGAACCCATACAATGTTCAAATTACAATATACACAAGCTAAAAGTAAAATGGCACATTGGTGTGTTTGTACTAATATTGTAATCCAGCAACTAAATGCTTTAATTATGTACTTGGAATTACTACATGTCGAATACTATCACCATCACATTTCATCTATTTATTTTTTTACCTAATTACAATTCCATAAACCATATATTTTTCCGCATTTTTGCCTAAAATCTTGTATTAAAACTTTTAATCAAAGATGCAACTTGCTGCAGCATAATGCCTTTATGCATTTGGTCCACTTCACTACTAAAATTACTTTATCCAACAATCATGAGATCTGTAATAAATTGCAATATGTATATTGTAGCCAATGCAATCTAAACTAAAAGACTGCAGTTAGTGCAAAAGCTTATTCACATAATATTTATAAATTACTGGTACCTAAATATACTATACAGAGGTTATGAACATATATGCTTATAGATGTGAATTCCTGAGATCAATTTGTAACTGTGTTGGTATTTAATATCAAAAATAGGCCTAAAAATTTATCTTAATTTATAATAACAATTTTTATACGAATGAAACAACATCAAATAACTTGGTTTGCCACAACAGTTAAAAACTCTTTAAACTGTCTGTCTGCAAAAGCACCAAATCTAATCTTACAGCAGACTTGGTGCAGATAAAATTACAACCAACCCACAGACACACTTTATAAAAAAAAGAATGCAACAAATGATACTTAAGTTTCATTGACACAACTACTGTATTACATTAATAACCTAGTGTTAATTTATTGTGGTATGCACTTCCTGTAATCACTCAAAAATTTAAAATAGTCTACTGAAAAAAATGGATAAATAAAACTGTTCTCAGATTGATGTCTAAACATTTCATGCCTTTTATAGACTTCAGAAAAAAAAAAGAAGAAAGACAATACAACACTGAAATCATGGAAACTCATTACATAACTTGTAATGTTCCTATGGGCTTACTATTATTAGTTTTATAGAAAACCATTAATTCTGAAGTTAATTAAAAATTTGTACCAACAAACTTCTTCCAAAATGAGCCTGACAACAGACAAACGTACAAATTACTTTTGGGACTTTTTGGACAATGTCTCCCAAGTAAGTGCTTTAATATTTTTATGTTGCAAGCAGTAAAAAATATTATATACTTAATTTAAGTGGTGCTTTAGTATGTTGGGTGACAAGCATAACAAATCATATACACCTAATGCTATAAAAATTTGCATACCAAGAAAGAACATGGCATCCAAATAAAATTTTATTAGTGTGACAGACTTGGTTGGACAGGGCATGGAGTCAAACAAACATAGTATGTTTTCTTACAGCAATCTGCCCAAAACGTGAAAAATAAGGTAGAGGAGAGTGGCTTTCAATAGATCACTACACCCAACTTTACAAAATTTTAGTTTTAAGTGTTGCAAAAGACAATATTTTCGGTCTGATAAGCACCTACGAATTCCTTGTAACAACTTACACAATAGAACCTATAAAGACAATTTTTATTGGTCCATGGAACTGGCAACATCCAATGATAAAATTTTGGTGTGCCAAAAGTAGCCAATAGCATTAACCAGAAAAAAAGACATTATCTGCATTAGCACTAGCCATAACTTTACCTATTTTGCAACACGTCATACGTTGAACGAGTATACTCAGGATAATATGTTATGGGGTAAAAAAAAAAAAAAAAAANGGGGAAAAAAAAAAAAAAAAAAAAAAAAATTAATGTTTTTTTTTCATTTAAGCATATTTCTATTTTGGATGCTTTGTTAAAAAAAAAGCATCAAGCCAGATTATAATAACTACTCTGGTTGTATGTAATAAATTAATAATAACATTTACACATATTTTAAATGATTGATTTTATGCATATCCATTTCAAGCACAAAAGTTGTAATTTTTATAACTCCCTATTCACCCAAGTGGCTGTCCATCAATCATTTGTATAACTAAATGGGATACAGTCTTCCTCTGTGTTCAAGACTTCACATAATTTGCTAAAGCTGTAGGTAAAACTGATGCCCAATTGTACTGACATGTTTTTTAGACATTAGGTAGAACTTAAGGTGCCTTTCTTCTGTGCCACACGTGAGTAGAACATTGTCCTGATGCAATGTTACTACACGACTGCTTTCTTTAATCAGCACAGCTGCACTAATAAAATTTTGTTCCTATTCAAAGGTTATTTCCTGGAGCACAAATTTTTACAGCAGTGAATGTACTTCTCTCATTTATGTCTTACAATATTATACAAAAGGACATTTGCAGACACTCAGTATGAAAAGTTGGCTATGTGCAAATAACCAATTTATTTCAATGAAGCTCCATCCCTCACATTTCAACAATTATTAGCACGTGGCATACATGCTCATTTTTATCAACAAAATTACAAACATACCTGCCGTACACACAACAAACCACAATATTTCCTGACAGCCTGCTTTTAATCAATAAACACATCACCATATACATTTGTGGAATTTTGACAACACAATGCTATAAAATCATTCTAACCATGCCTGTCGATTGTGAAATGTAATACGCCACTCCTTAATCAATAACGACCACTGCGATAATTCTTGTTACTAACATTTCTACCATTGTTATGGTAGTTATCGTGGCCATGTGTACCCCTTGGAGAACCCTTTCCAAAGTCTTCATAAGGGTGGTTACGAGCATGTTGATAACCATGGTTACTGTTCTTGGCGTTCATAGCACCACCCAGATAGTTCTGGCCCCCCATCTGGCTGGCATACATTGGAAAGTTATTCATGTTTGTCAGTTGTGGAAAAGGTCCACCAAAAAGACTCAGCGTTGGTGTCACCAATTGCTGTCCCAACTGCAGTAGCAAATTGTAGTCGCCAGACATGTCCTTGCATGCCATCTGAGGTACAGGTGCATTATTGCGCCTGTCTCCACCAAAATTCAGCCCATTCACACCTCTGTCAACAATCTCAGGTGCCTTACCACTCTTCTCGCTCAATGACAAAACTCTATTAAACATCTTTGTGTCTTCAAGCAGTGACAATGCATACGGCACAGAACATTCATCTTTGTAAGTAATAAAAGCATACGATCTCTGTCGGCCATCTCTATCTGTAGGGATTGAAACTCGCTGTAATGGTCCAGCCTATAAGAATACAAAAGACATTTTATGATCAAGCGGTGCTTCCTTATTTATACATGCACATTAAATACTTGGACAATAAACAGAATACCAGACATTGAAAACATGAAAAAACAATAACACAATTTTTCTTGTTCTGAAGTCAAAAGAGGTGTTGAAAGTTGATGAGACTTTTTCAAGCAACCTTGTTTAAGTATGGGGTACCAAGTTACACATGCATACAATATAAAAAATTAGTCTCCACACAAATTACACTATGCTGTAGCAGATAAAATTGTGCCTGTGAAATATACACTGAAGAGCCAAAAAAAAACTGGCAAACCTGCCTAATATCGTGTAGGGCCCCCGCGAGCACGCAGAAGTGCCGCAAGATGACGTGGCATGGACTCAACCAATGTCTGAAGGTATGCAGGAGGCAATTCACACCATGAATCCTGCAGGGCAGTCCACAAATCCATAGGAGTGAGAGGCGGCGGAGATCTCTTCTGAACAGCACGTTGCAGGGCATCCCACATATGCTCAATAATGTTCATGTCTGGTGATTTAGGTGGCCAATGGAAGTGTTTTAAGTCAGAAGAGTGTTCCTGAAGTCACTCGGTAGCAACTCTCGACGTGTAGGGTGTCGCATTGTCCTGCTGGAATTATCCACATCCGTCGGAATGCACAATGGACATGAATGAGTGCAGGTGATCGGACAGGATGCTTACGTATCTGCCACCTGTCAGAGTCGTATCTAGACATATCAGGGGTCCCATTTCACGCCAACTGCACACATCCCATACCCTGACAGAGCCTCCACCAGCTTGAACAGTCCCCTGTTGACATGTAGGGTCCATGATTCATGAGTATGTCTCCATACCCGTACACGTCCATCCGCCCGATACAATTGGAAACGAGACTCGTCAGACCAGGCAACGTGTTTCCAGTCATCAACAGTCTAATGGCGGTGTTGGCAGGCCCACACGCATAATGCTTTGTGTCGTGCAGTCAACAACGGTACACAATTGGGTCTTCGGCTCCGAAAGCCCATATCAATGATGATCCGTTGAATAGTTTGCATGCTGGCACTTGTTGAAAGCCTAGCATCGAAATCTGCGCAAATTTGAGAAAGTGTTGCACGTCTGTCACGTTTAATGATTCTAGTCAGTCGTCGTTTGTCCCATTCGTTCAAGATCTTTTCCCGGCTGCAGCGATGTCAAAGATTTGATGTTTTACCGGATTCCAGATATTCACGGTACACTCGTGAAATGGTCGTACGCAAAAATCTAAATTTTATCGCTACCTCGGAGACGCTATGTCCCATCTCTCGTGCGCCAACTATAACACCTCATTCAAACTCACTTAAATCTTGATAACCTGCCATTGTAGCACCAGTAACCAATCTAGCAACTTTACCAGATGCTTGTTGTCTTATATAGGCGCTGCCGACCGCATCGCATTACTCTGATTGGTTCCATACCTCTGTTATTTGCATACGCATGCCTATACCAGTGTTTTTTTGGCTCTCCAGTGTAATTATAATGTATCCCTCATAGGTCTTCCCCTGTGGTACATGGAAGCAGGAAGGAGGCTCACCAAGCGTCCTTTCTGCCATTATGCAAAAAAACAAACACCCTGCATTAATCATTATGTAATTTGCAATTCTTTGATATTTTCAAAAATTATTTACATTATAACCACATACTCAAAAAGAAAAAAAAAATTGTTATGTATTTAATGGGCAAAAGCTAGAAACCTGAGAGGGTCAAGCAGAATGTGTGTACTGACATGTTACAGAATGAACCCATACTGGTTCTGCACAGTGTTGAAAAAGATCTTATGTTTGTTAACTATCTTGGTTGCTCTTGTTGCTGAGAAAACTACTTTTACTGATATCCCCAGCAGTGCCAACCAGTTTCAGTTCTGCCACCAACAGGGGAAGAAACACTTTACCAACCTATTTTTTTACCTTTACCTGGCATGACCCCAAACCCCACAACGTTTCCTACGACCAAGTGTGCAACACCAAGTTGGTTTCCTGACGGTGACCCCTCTGGCTACAATTGCAACTATCGATAGTCTGCCCACATTTGTATCTCGTGAACCTTACCACTTAAGGATACATCCAAGAATATTGGTGCCTGCCTGTGTTTTATTACCTGTTTGAAACAAACTATACAATGGTTCTTCTTTACCTTCAGCAGTATCTGCTTGATCTGAAATAGGCGGTTACAAGTTATTTAAGTGCTTTTGAACTCAACCTTTGAAAAATTTCACAACCCCTAACAGATACTTTAATGGGCACATGGACTGGCAAGCATCCAGTAAGTTGGTAGCGATGGAGAGAACATAGTTCCACATCTTAAAAGTTTAATTATAAATATTAGGTAAACATTTGTGAATACTGAAGTGATTTATTTTCCGTTCTGTCTTTTCTAATGCATACAAATGTAAGAATGAGCAAATTTGTGAAATGTCTACTTTTCTAATTTTACATTTTTTATTAACTGTCACATGAATAAAGCGATTAGGCCCATGACAAGGTTAATTTTACACGTGGTGGAAGAATATACACGCAAGTAGATCTGAAGCAGGGTTTTCAAAAGTGCTCAGTTTGCTGTGAACAGCCTATACTTTATGTTCTGAATATCAGACCACTTCCATGCTTCTTTCAGTAGCCTAGTACAAGTTCACTCCAAATGAGATGGCTTCTAATAAATTGGCAAATGGTCTTAACACATCTACACCTCTAAGGTGCAAGGTTCTCCACTCACTTCCAGCACAGTCTGCAATAGGGGTTGAATTGCTCATGACTTGGCCTTCTAAGCTCCCATTCTTACGAAATCTCGTTTGAACTTATGGAAGGATTCACACACTTCCTCATTTAGTCTGATGTGTAATATGAGTCTATATACTAATTCAGATGCTTCCTCCACACTCCCCCGTATATTCTTGACATTCTGCCCTGTGGCCCAATCGCTAAGACTAAATATACTGCATTTTTAGATGTACACTTTAAATGCTGCACTGTCGTCTTACACCCTTCACAAAACCATATTGGGCAACATTCTATCCAAGCTCAAACTATAGTTCACAGACAATTCCAGCAGCTCAGTCATCTACTGCGAAACTGTTTCCTCTTGCCCAATTATTTTTTATGAAACTTGAACGATTCTACCATTTCACTCGCTTTGGTTCAAAGTTAGGACTTCTGCTAACCTTACTTCTAAGGTAGACTTGGGACTTTCAATGTCATTGCACACTAACCCATGCAATTTATATCCAGCTAAAGAACAGAATGTTTTTCGCTGTTCCTCTTTCTCAATAATTTTATTGGTGAGAAAATAGAACTGCAAACACTCCAAGTATGTCTTACGCATGTCCCAAGCTAACACAAACTTGACTAGCGTCATTATCAATGCTTTATTTGGCTGTAGTACCTGCACAATCATAACTGATTACTTTAACACCACTGTATCGATTCCCTCATTTGCCAGTGTTATGTCTGTAACACCTCTCCAATTCATCACACGATACAAATTCATCAGTATCAACAATATTAACACCAAACACCACCACATATGCCACAGAAATCAAACATCTCAATGAAGTACTCATCACTTTGTTCAAAATCTCTTCACTAGATGTATTGTTTATTCAGAGAGAATTTTTCCTTTCATGAACTTAGGTAGAGCTACAACTCCATCTATAAGAAGTTCTTATGCTTGATGAACAGCATATTCATTTACACAGAACATGTAAATGATATTTTTCCTGCTCCATGATGCAGGAGACTGCCGAAAGTTGTTTTCTCCTTGCCTTGTGATTGAAGTGTTATTTTGATTGAAACTACAAGGGCATTCAGATAATTTGCTTTTTGTTATAGGCTCACCTTGTCAGTTACTTTCTGAGCATGCATTTTGTGTTTAGAACTAAGACACTAATCTTGAATTTCAAAGTGACATGTTTACTTCACCTTTACTATATCAAACGCACTATGTGATGGAACAGCATGAAGTCTGTTAAGGAGATGCCAGTGACATAATTGGCTCCAGTGTATCCTGTTTGAAAATGCAGTAAAACCCCTATTTTATAATTTACGAGCACGGATATAATGAGTACAGCGACTTTATGACAACATTCTCAAGAAAAAAAAAAGAAGCAAGAAGTTGCAATTAAAGGTTATTTTAAAACAATTATACACAACAAGAAAAGATAAAGACAATAGGACCATACCATGAATCACTGCAGAATATGTATAATTAACTAAAGAAAAAAATAACTAGAAACAAAGAGCTGAATATTATTTCGTTAAACTGCATGTTCTTTTTTAACCTACTTTCCGAAGGAAAGAAAAGCTTATGAGATCACTGTCCTGTCTGTGCTTCTGTGTGTGTCCTCCCTTTCAATTTCTGAATGTGTGAACCAAATTTTACTACCTGACTAATAGTTTTCGACAACGTCAAGCACCTTTCAAAATGACTACCTTTTTTTTTTTTAAATGAAGGGTAATGCCATATTTCAGGAACACGTCAATAAATTTAAACCAAATTTTGTATGCTGGCAGAGCATCAAGTAATTATTACATTTTGAGATGGATATTGTTGTTTGCACCAAATGTTTACATTATATCTCAAAAACCATTAAACCAATTCTCACAAAATTTGGGAGGTAAGTAATACTACTTCTAGTTCAATGCTGTCCAACTCATATGCTGAACAAGGAAACTTTGAAGAAGTAATTTCCTCAAATTATCTCTTATTCAGTTCAAAAGTTTTCATAAAGCATCCAAAACAACTTACAAGTGTGCACATCTCTTCACAAAGCACATGAATTAAAGGTTCTTTATGAAACAAACTAAGAAACTTATCAAATGGTCTTGAAGCAAACACAATAAAATTCAACTGAATAAGAGTTTTAAGACATTTCAAAATTCTTGTGTAATGTACATTCCTTGACAAAGTCCTGCCTCTCTCTGAAAGTTCCATAATGAAATATTTCTTTACAGCTGGCCACTGGCTTACGACTCTCTGTGCGGCAGGAACTAAAGTTAACCATCAAGTTTCAACATGTTTTAAGAAAGATAATTCATCTAGTTCAAGGTCAACTTGACCCTCAATTATCTCTTGTTCTCTCACAAGAAGTTATGCAAATCAATAATTAAATCAACTGCCTCTAGCCCAAATTCTACAACACCTTTTCGAAGGCATCGTGAGTAATATGCAAAGGGCAGGTTCCTATGTCTAAAAGAGAAGGTAAACCTATAACTTTTTTATTTTCACAAACACTGCTTTATTTACGTTAGGGCCTTCACTCCCCACTGTTATAAGATTTTTTAATATCAAATTGTTTTCATTTATTGGTTACATTACACACTCTGCAGTATCTTCAGCTTTTGCCTGTCCCATGAGCTGAGTATCCATGTGATTAATATCCACTTTGTTGTCTTCCTTGGACCAGTACTGTATCTTGACGTCTAATTGCTTTTTGTTCTGTTGATTTGTCAGTTCATCGTATGACAAAGTAAATGATGAGCATGATTATTTGAGATATTTTACTGGGAGATAATAAAAACGAGGCTTCTGATATTATATAAGAAACTTTATATTTACTCATTTGAAATTTTGCAGCTATTAAACTGTATAGTAAACATTTCCCTAAATGAATCACCTATGGCATGTGAGGAAGCAAAACTGAAGTTTGAAACTGCCATTTGTAAACTCTAGATGTTCAACAGCCTGGGGCTGGAGCACCAACAAAAGTGCCCCTCAGTTTAAGTCTTCATTGGGGCTGGCAAGGAAACAAGATGACTTCTACACGGTTGGGTCAACTGCCCAACAGAGGTTACCTTCAATGGGTCAACCAAATTGGACGAGGTTCTACACAATCGTGTGGTTGACTCAACCTGTCAGTGCATTCTGGGATCACAAGCAGTGAAGTAGGACACGCTGCCTTTCAAAATATCAAAAAGTCGGAGTGGCTTTAATGCACAAGCGAAGACTACAAAAAAAAAGTAAGAAAAGAAAATGGATGAAGAACTGGCTAAAACGAGTAAAAAAAAAATAAAGTCATATAAGCCTTTTAAAAGTGCCTGACTCAGACACTTTTAATGAATAGTTAGAATTAGCGGGACCATTTATTATGAAAAAAGATGCCAATATGAGAGAAGTTGAGAGCGCAGAAGAACATCCAATTGCTACATGAAGATATCTAGCCACAGGTCAAAATTACAAGGGTTTGATCTCAGATTCAGCACAGGAGCATCAATTCAAATACTTAAAAATATTATTTCAGAGATGTGTTGGGCCATCTACAAGGTTCTAAAGCAAACAATTAAGGTAAGTTTAACCCATTTTAATAACTATCTATAATTCTGCTTTCACACATTACTTTGATTTCTTAACAATTACAATTTCCTTTAACAGTGATGCAGCAGGATTCTCATATATTATGTCATTTTCTGCAGTGGGATATAGGTTGCAAGTTAACTATTTGAGGCGAGGGAGATGGCTGAATGATTTGAGGCTAAGGAATTGGCTGAATGATTTGAGGTAAGGGAGATGTCTAAATTTACTGAGGCAAGGGAGATTGTGAATATGAATAATTACTAGAAGAAAAAAATAAAATATGTAACCTACAGGGAGTTTAGATTTGAGATGAATCAAAATCAAGGCTTCCGGTTTTAGCCAGAAATAATACTTCTGAAATTAATTTTTCGGATACTTGACATTGGAACGTGGCAACTTGTTTTAACTGTTCCCACACATAAACTTCAAACAGGTTTGGCTGTTTATTCTCCCGTTGCAGTAGTTCCTGCGTTATCTCAATCAATTTTTTTTATGCCCCAGAACGTGATCATTGGAGCATTTTCCGATGGGATCACTGCTGTTTTCGGTTCTTGCTCACTCGCTTTTTTGTGATTCCTGAAACAAAATATTGTTTATGTTTCAGATGCCTTCAGCGGAAAACAAATGCAAAACAGAAGTAAAATCATCTTACCAATGGCAATTCAATAATAGTGTGGATTGTATGGACGGCAAGCATATTATAATAGAAAAATCAACCATAAGTGGTGCTTCATTCTATAACTATAAGGGCACATTTAAAGTCATATTATTTGCTATCCTCAATGCAAATTACAAACTCAATGAGTTAAAATGGAAGTATGCCAGGCGAAGGAATCATAAAAAATTCCCGGAATTAATGAAAAGCTCATGAATAATGAGTTAGTTTCCCGAATCAGATTTGCTACCTACTACAAATGTGTCGATGCCTTATGTTTTCCTTCGCGATAGTGCCTTTGCGCTTGATACACACATTATGAAACAGTTTCCTAGCAATAATTTTTCTAGGGAGAAAAGAATATTTAATTACAAGTTATGCCGGACTCTCAGAATTGCTGAAAATGCTTTACACATTCTCACTTATCGCTGTAGGGTATTCAGGCAACCAAGTAATGTGTTAACATTGAAAATGTGGACGCCATCGTTTTGGCCAGTTGTGCGTTACACAATTATTTAAGAACAAAATCTAAAATTTATTGGACCCTCCCAAGTGTCAACCACGAAGATGCACAATATCTCACATTTAGACCAGGTGACTGGCATTAAACTGGTGTGTTCATGGCGTTCGACAGAACGAGACACCCCCTAATGATGGGCAGTGCGTTATGTATATCTTGACAGAATATTTTAATGGCGCTCGTGGAGTAATTTTTTAAAACAAAATGACAGACATAGTTATAGGGGACAGGCAGTAAATTTGAGAATCCGTATTTATAAATGTTGTAAATAATTTTTTTTTTCATTAAAGTGTATACAAGCAATTTTCTGTGTTTCATTTTACTCTTTTAAAACACGTTTTTGCTTTCTTTCTTACTTCATCACTTGCAAGTATGTACACTTCACTTCTATATTGATTATCTTTCTTGTCCAAGGAACTTTGTAAATTTTAATACCACAAATTAGAAATGTGCACCTCGCTCCAGAACCAGTCTGTTTTGATTCTTAAACCTATAAACAAAATATTTCAATGATTAAATACGTAAATAATAGTACGGTTGACAAAACTGAAATTGAGAAATGTAAAATGGCTACAAAAATTGTAGGCCCTACAGTAATAGATAGATAGTACATAAATAACTTACCTTTTTTGCTTCCCTTTTGTGAGAGGTTTGCAGATGCTCCACTTTTTTTGCTATTGTGATGTTCACATCCGGTTCCAATTGTTAATTGTTTCAGTTATTCTGGTAATAAATTCCAAGCTTGGTCCTTCTGGTTTTTGTCTTTAGGTCTGATCCTACATCCCACGGAAGGTCACCATATTGTTCTATGAACTCAGTTAATACTTCACGTTCCAGCTTGTTTGGCATCTTGGATAATGCATGCGTGTCTTATTCGCTTCATTAGCTGAACGAATCCGACGTGCTCACAATCAGCAACAAGCTTCCACATGGCCAAGACCCGACCAAAACACCCTCTATTTGTCCTTGGTTGCGAGCGCATTCCTTGCAACCAAAGACGTTGCAAAGTCAACCGATATTCAGTTGCGAACCGACATCCATGTAATCAGATTTAACTCCAACCCAGCAAAGGTGACTTTTTTTGGCAGTTGACCCAGCCATGTAGAAGCTGTTGAAGTGACTTACCTTTATACTGTGTACCAAAGACACACTTCTTGTATAAGCAATAATAATAGGTAAGACATCTTGCATTCATTGCAAATCTTAGAAAATACTTCCAGAAATAAGAATAACGGACAGAAGCGTAATCAATCACAAAGGCTGAAAATGATAAGTTATTTTTTAAGTGTTTTAAAGGCCAAAAGTAGTAATAGTGGGATAAAATCTGCAAAAAGTTGGATCATTACTACTTCCCTGTACAAAAAAGTAAGAAAACTTAAAGGTCTGTCATTGTGAATAGGGGCTTTTTGGAAAGTAGGTCACATCTGTATGAAAGTTATCTGGCTTTTGCAAAGCGTACTGTGTTGAAAAATAGCCAGTGTTTTACAGTACGTTCAGTGCATCACATTGAAAAAAAATTATAACTTTACCAGATGAAATTTATACATTATACACCACATTTTCATCCTATGACAGTCTGAGGTGGACAAATGCAAAGCAAAAGATACTAATTATTGCAGACATTTCAGTCAGCTTTGTTCACATTAGTACATATTCAAGTTTTGGGAAGTGTGGGTTGCAGTGCGAGCTTTTGTAGATCTTCTCAAATTTCACTATGTGAAGTGTTAATCGTTAAATTTCAGAGGGTACATGTCTGATTATAGACTTATAACCTATGTTTGGCCTTGTCATTTTGAATATTTAGTAGATCACAGTGTCAACGGTAACTGAATTGACAATGGAAAGTAATTACTTTCACTCGCAACAGTCCTTTAGCACACATACTGATCACAATGAATAAAATAAGGTGCTGTGTAATATTCAGCATCATTTTTGCTAGTCTTGTAAATTGAAAGAAATTAGTGCGTTAGCTTTACTTGTTAACAGATAAATGGTAACTTACTTACACATACCAACACAACGTAACAACTATGTATTTGGATCAAATGCGTCTTTATTGGCATAAAATTGTTAATATTCGCAACTTTTCTGTAGCAAAGTAAATACTTCCATTATTTTTTTGCCAATGTTAATAAGCTTTTGCTTATTAGAGGTTGGCAACCGTTGGGATTTTGTACTGGATATCAACTACCTCCAGAAAAGTGATTCCACACAAAATCTGTGCCAGTCTGCTTCCTGAAGCACAAGCCATAGCAAGCACAAAGGGTACACCGATTTACCTGCTTCATACGTTTATGACTTTTACCCTACAGTTTCCCTGATCATCATAGCTCTTAGCGTCATTTGAGGTAATTTGGGGTAACTTTGTAACAGCGTGGGCAATTTTGAACCACCTACCTAATATTATTACAAATAAAGTTCTCAAGATTCTGTACACTTCACTGCAATATTAATAATAAATAATTAAATTAACTAGGAAGTTAATCACCAAGGAAGGGGCTGTAGAGCCTTCATTTTAAATCAAAATGTGCACTGCACAAAGTTACCCCCAATTACTGTAACACTAATATGATTCATAGTATGTGCTACAAATAATAAATGTGCCTATGCGATTATGGTTCAGTTTTATTAGTACTTTGTAGTTTCTAATATTTAATATTTAAGGTGTTGAATTTTGTTTTGTTGTTGTTGAGTACTTGTGGGAAAGAGAAACCGTGCACATAAGATATCAATAAATTCCTCTGTGGAGTTGCTACGACACCACCAATGATGTGGGACAAGAATTCTATTGCAGTTTTGCCATAGCGTGATACAACATTAAACCCTTTGTGTAAAATCATAATTTACCAAACACTTTGTAATGACGCAATATTCGTAACTTTCGGGACTCGGTGTAAAATTCTTTTGTGTGTATTGAAGCTTTGGAAAGCTTCGTAAATTTTATCGGGTTCAAGTTTAAAGCCGTGGTGGCTCGTTTCCCGTGTTTATCAGGCAGACGTTTGCCGTGTTACGTTTTATCAGGAGTCTGGTTGTGTTTCGTTTCGAACTTTGGTTTTTTGGGGAAGTGTCAGCATTAATTAGATTAGTTCGTTTCTGTGGATCAGGCAACGTCGACAAGTTTTAGTTCCTTCGGCGCAGTTTTAATGCGTCAACAAGTTTTTGTTGGACTAGAGGTTAGTTTCTGTTGACGGCGCAGCAGTCAATAACGCGTTGAGAGCGGGACACGTGCAGTTTTAGATGACGCTGCTGGCAGATGCGGGATGCCGGGCGCTTATCTTAGGAGAAGGGGGCGATAGGCCTGCACATAAATACTAGTGGCGTCTATCGCCTCAAGGAGAAGTAGTAACCACCGTCGAAGAAGACGCATCGGGCGTGAGAAGACGCATCAGGCGTGAAGTATTTCACCCACACCGGCAAGCACCCGCGACCGTTAATTCTTTTCACATAATTTCTTTTCAACTTAACCTAAAGTCTATCAACTTATTTCCGCCGGTGTGGGGGGTCGTTAGGGTGCCAGGAGGGAACGAACATCCCTCCTGTCTTCGTAACTTAGTCTTGCGATGCAAGTTTTGAGACATTAATAAACGGTAAACCACTGTGGCGCTGGTCTGTACTTGTATATTCATCTCTGAACGGTTCGTACTCTGCATACTGGATGTGAACTGTGTATGTGAACTGTGTCATTCAAATGATAAATAAAGTATAGAACAAAATACTCTGGAACTTTATTTCTTTCTTAAGTAACTAGCGTTCAATTAACTGAGTCTCGTGTTTCTACCTTCTGATCTAGTCGAGGGCAAGCCGTGGCAACGTAAACAGTCGACAGTAACAAGTGCCGAACGTTACAAGATGGCGCCCACTTGTGAGGCTGTAATATTCTAAATATTAGCGTAACTGCGGGAACTTTACAACTTGAATTCTCGCCAACAGGTAAAAAAGACAATTGTAACTTTTTTTCTCCAACAGGTGTAGTAAAGATTGCTGTGACAAAACATACTAAGATGTAACACAAATGATACCCTTTTAAATAGTATTTTAATGCCAACTACACAAATCATACAGATATATCCTGATTCAAGTGAAACATTTATTACTGCGATAAGAAAAGTATCAAGACAAATTAACGTCAGACACGTATGAACATCTGTAGTCACCAGAAATAAATACTTCCAAAAGATTCCTTACTGATAATAAATGTAGTTCATAAAATAAAATTTCGGTAATTATTCATAATAGGGGCTTTTCTGAAGGAAACGTCGTAGACCCATGAAAGTAACATAAATGGGTTCTGCACAGCTTACCTTTTTTATATTGAGGAGGGAGTAATGGTAAAATAAGTAGAACGTACTAAATAAAATAGATAAAAGTACGAGCAGTTTGGCCGCTTTGTTTACGTCGGACCCCATGTAATGCTATCTGCACAGACGTGAACTGCGTTTAGTTGCCTGGTGTATGGAACAGTGTGTGGTTCGCGGTGAACGTAGTATTGTGTGCGCGTGGTTTGCAACGTTCAAACTCGTCCGTGTGAAGGCTTGTGATTGAAGAATGGTGAAGAATGATTTAAAAATTGAAAAATACGAGTGCTTCTGTGCGTTTGCAAGTTTATAGTATTAACATTGTTTTGGCAACTACTGGTTGGGTTTCTAGTACATCACAACGGTAGTTGAATTGGCAAAGAACAGTGGAATTGTACCTGCCGCGTACCTAGGCGAGTTAATTCATATACGTCCGGTATGTTTTACTGTTACTTCAAAACCCAAAAATCCTAGATTAGAATAAATTCGTAGGTTAGATAAAAGCCCTAAAATCACAATTACAAATCACAATTTCCCTGATATTCATAGCCCTCCCCACTATCGTTGTAATGACGCAGTATTATAAATTTTCGGGACACGTGGTTCATTTTCTTTCGCTTTGCCAAGCTTCATATTTTTTTTTTATCGGGATTCAAAATTAAAGCCATGGTGGTTTGTTTATCGTTATCGGACATATGTTTGCAGTTTAACGTTTATCAGGCACCCGGTTGCCGTTTTCAAAATCTTAGTTTTTGTTAAGCGTCAACATTATATTAGCTTTTCCAAATGGTGTCGACAAGTTTTGTATGAGAAGTTCGCTTATCTTTATCTTGACGGCGCAGTTAAGCGGGCTACGCAGTTTCAATAGCGTAGGAAGAGCGGGCCCTTACCTAAGGTGGGGGAGGGGGGGTAACCACGAGTGGTAAAAACCCTGGATGGGTACTCACCCAGGAGAAATGGTCTAGAACAAGCTACCAGAGAAGACGCATCGGGCGTGACAAACGTAACCCACACCGGCAAGCACACGCGACCACTAAAATCTTTCAACTTCGTTCTTTTTTGGCAAAACCTTAACTGTATTAAATTATTTCCGTTGGTGTGGGAGGTCGCTAGGGTGCCAGGAGGGAACGAACGTCCCTCCTGCCTTCGTAACTTCTTCTTGCAATGCAAGTTTTTAAGAAATGAATTAATTCGAAAACGACTGTGGCGCTGTTCTGTACTTGTCTGTTTATCTGTGAACCTGTTCGTACTCGGCTTACCTGAAGATCGTACGTGAACTGTTTCACTGGATTGATAAATAAAAGTATAGAACCAATAAACCAGAAATTGACTTTTTTTAAATATTGAATTGGCACCTCCTTTTTAAAGAGTTCGTTGCTACTACTGAGCTGGCTAAGTGGCAACTTCCAGCCGTCAATACCTTGACGTGCAACATTACAAAAATGACGGCGTAACTATGGGGCTGCAATATTAAAAATACGGCTATAACTGCGAGCTGGAACANGACGGCGTAACTATGGGGCTGCAATATTAAAAATACGGCTATAACTGCGAGCTGGAACATCACATCGTATTTGTGGTTTGTAATTATAATACGTTAATGCCCATAGTAAATTCGTGTTCTGTGTTATTAGTAGAGTGGAAATATACCACTTTCCATGATTTTTTCTTTTAATTCCAGAAAAGCCCCATTCTGAATAATTACCGCTTTTATGTTTGTTTTTACACATCTTTCATGAGGTCCAACAACACTCCTAATATCGTGGCTGTGTCCAAATTCAGTACAATGTACCCTACTTCAATTTCGTTGACACCTTTGTGTGAAATGAACCCTTGTTTCCCACCTGTAAAAGTGTTCATTAGACAATTTAGATGCTCTTATTCGTGGGTGTGTATGTGTCAGTNAACCCTTGTTTCCCACCTGTAAAAGTGTTCATTAGACAATTTAGATGCTCTTATTCGTGGGTGTGTATGTGTCAGTTTTACTCTATGCGAGTTTCATTTGTCTTTTTAACAGTAGTAATTCTTCTTTTTACTCCAGCCCTGCAAAGTTGCTAAAACAAACAAATGAACAACTTAAGGCAGTAATTGTATAGAATAGCAGCTTTTCTGAAGGAAACATAGAAGACCCACAAAATTAACATAAATGGGGGTAATTATCCAGTTTAGGGATTTTTCTGTAAAAAAAAATCCCAGAAAATAGTATATTTCCACTGTACTAATTAATGATGCAGAATACGAATATACGAGGAGCATTAAAGTATGACTAATTTTGTAATATGTGCCCACCTAACAGAACCTAACCCCACGATGGGTGCATATTTTACACTTTTAACAATTTTATTTAATACGTTCTACTTATTTTAACATGACACCCTCTTGAATCTTAAAAAGGTAAGCTGTGCAGAATCCATTAATACTACTTTAGTTTATCTAGGACGTTTCCTTCAGAAAAGTCACTAAACTGGATAATTACCTATAATAGATAAAATACAAATAGTTTGGCAGTTTTGTTTACGTCGGGCGCCGTGTAATGCTGTCGACCGTAGTTTAGTTGCCCGGTATATGGCATACTGTGTGGTTAGTGTTGAGTGGAGTGTTGTTGCGTGCGTGGTTTGTTATGTCCAAACCCAACCGTGTGAAGGCTTTTGGTTGAAGAAAAGAGGGTACGAGTGCTTCTGTGCATTTGCCGGTTTAAGGAATTAACGTTGTTTAGGCCAGTACGTTTTGCATTTTTAATAGATCATGGCATGCTGTCGAGTGAAGTATGGTGCCACCCATGCGCGATGATAGTTGAATTGGCCGAGGAAACACCACCTAATTGAGTAAATTTACATACGTCTTGTGTGTTGTATTATCTGTTGTATATTTATATTGAGCGTATTTAAATTGTATTCACATACGGAAATACAACGGTAACGTAGATATTTTCCACACATTTTACACCTTAATTTCCCTGAACTTCAAAGCCCTCCACACTATCGTATTTATGGTTTATAGTATGCAAGTATTTAAAAACAGCAAACCTAATATAAACTAAAATAAACTCAACTAAGCTAACGTTACATTAGGTTATGTAACATAAGGAAATGTAACGGTAACGTACATATTTTACACACCTTTTTCCTGATATTCATAGCCCTCCCCACTATTGCATTGATAATAATGTAACGGCCCTAGTAAATTATTTTTTTGTGTAATTATTGGAGTGGAAATATAGCATTTTATCTGTATTTTCGGAAAAGCCCCTATTCTATACAATTACCCTTGATTTGAATTCTGGGAGTGGTAAATTGACGTAACTAACTTAATACCTTGTTGTAGAGCAAGAGCTCCCAAATTCGCACTGGTGTAGCAGAGGATGCTTATGAAATGGAATTTCTTAGATACCTACCAATGTATTTCCAACTTGAAATTCAGTACCACTATTTTTATTCCAGAACAGTAGCTGAAACTTAAAAGTTGAATAATGTCTCTAAAAATATTATTCCATACACAATTTTAAAGGCTAAATGCGTCATGGACAGAGAATAGGTATATACAATAAAATTTAACACAATCATACCTGTAAAAACAACTCATACAGCATTGCTTCTGTAACCTTCTCGGGCAAATTTCCACACCAAATCGTTCTTTGGTCATCGCCCATGTTTATTAAAAAAAAAAAAAAATGCTATGAAATACCAAAAGAGAATGCGTTTAGGTTATGGTACATGAACATTTGTAGAAGCTAATAAAAATTTTGCTTAATCGAATAGTTACTGATTAACATCAGTGACTATTATTTACGATTATCACCTCATCTTTTAAAACATAGCGGTTATCGAACTTTCACAAACGTTTTCTGTTAAACTTATAGAAACAAAGCAATGTTTACTTCCGTTGAACATTTGATTGCAACAGAATGGCCAAACATTTGTTCATAATTTTCGCGTCTTAAAACATAATTTTTCCATTTTCCCGTTTCGTCAGGGAAAATTAGTCAATATATATAAATTGTTTACACAGATAAGAGAATTCTGTAATTATTTGCTATTTTATTTTTTAAGGCATTTGAAAAAGTTTTTTATATTTGTATTTACATGCTATTATGCATATATATTCATAAATATCTTTGTAATTTTTACATGCATGTTCGAATTTTTGGAATTACTGCTAGAGGTTTACTGTGCCTATGTAATTGTGCTAATTTGAAATAGGGATATTTCCTACTTTTTTTTTCAGCCTACCGCATGGTATTATAATAAATTTTAATACTCAGGCTGTGGTGGTAGTTTTTTCTTTATTTGTGGGTGTATAATTTGAGAAAGAGGCATTTTAATTAAAATAATAAACGATTTTGCGGGTAAACTCGAACATCTGCATGACGCTATGATTGTGATGACGTCATAATTCATGCTGGTCCAAAGATAATTTTACCTAACATAGTAGTTAACTGTCAAATTTTGGCCTTCAACTATATTAAATATATAATTTGTTGACAAAATATGATCATTACATTTTTCCTTCCAACAAGTTTAATTAAATAAACTGAGAATGTTTGAAAATACTGTACATTTTTTAATCGGAGCACATAATTTAAATTATTTTCTTAGTGAGATAATAATTTTGCAATTTAAAAATTTTAAATTGCAGTCAATTACAAGAAGCAATGTCGTAATTTATTTTCGCTGGTTTACTAAATTCAAATTTTGTTTTTATCAGAGATGTTTCTTGCACAAATAAATTCAATTCCTCTAAGTTCTTAATATTACGGGCAATATTCAATTAAAATAGAATTCTTACACAGACATCATCTACATAAATTAATTATCATTTTAACCTATTTCGTTTGCATCAATTTGAAGTGTTGTCGTGGTTTCAGAAGAGGGGAGAAGTGAGATTAGGTTTGTGCCACATACACTGACACATTTACTGGGAAAATAAATACATACAAAAACACTTACAGGTCAATAAAATACAAGAACACTTTACATTATTAATTTGCATGAGCAAATTAAGCCTAAAAGAAAATTATTTGGAAATAAATTTGATATGCAACATAATTTAAATATGCCACGAGACTGTCTCTCCCAGTATGTTATGTGTGCGTTGGGTTTGTTTACGTATTAGCATTTTGATTTTAATTAATGCTAATATAATTCGTACCCTAATTTACGGAAATTTGAGAATGGCAACTGGTGAAACATGGCGTACGAGTCCACTCTAACCCCAGGAAGGGTGTGGGTAGCCCTACTCAAATATGAGTTTTACAGTACCAGTTTTTACTGGAGTGCAAAAATAGAGGGTTTGTGTACGTGCAATTACAGCTCAAAAACGACTGAACATTTTACACTCTCACACTACACGCACCACACATGCACAGGGATGTAAACAGTGAATGGAGGGGGTACACTAGGAGTTTTGTGAAAACTGTAGCCAATGTGTCCACCTCGCTACAAACATTTCCCCCATGGTATTCTTACTGGGGACGTCGTTTGGCAGTATTGGTGTCCCGAATTATCACTCCCTCAAAAGATCTCTCTTGAGGGCATGAAATTGGGATGGTTACCTGACTCTGGCAGTACCCAGGTTGTCACAGTGGGGTGGTGCACTCTGCTGCACATCACCGATGTAGGAGTCGCGAATGGGGTGACCATCGCATTCGGGATGACTGCCCCCTAGTAGAAGGCACATCGAAGCTGCACTGTTGTAGAGGGACGAACAGGCTAAGGGATGAGGGATGCAGAATATGTCAAATTGTTCGTTATTTTAAAGTTTTTTCACATCCATTTTTGTCGCACATTGTTCCGATTGGCTGAGACCGTCAAACATCAAAGATATTTTAGAACCTGTCCAATCTTCAAATGTTTGATGAAAACTGAAGACAAGCAACTTTTTCAGACAAATATGCCGACGACAAAACATCGGGTGGGGCTATCAGAAGCAGTATCTCGATGGTGTTTTGGAAAGCACCTGCTTCGTCAAGCATCGCATGAGTCAGCTGATGGCCCCATTTTGATCCGACCACGTGCATGACACCAGGTCAATCTCGTGGTTCGGATTCCAACCGACCGGCACATTTACTCACACTCAGTGCTGCACCATCAGGGCCTAGCATATATGAAGGCAACACCAGGCTTCGTAGCACCTCTGATCAGAATGCCTACGAACAACCAATGCCATTGGGCAACACAAAGTGTTTAAGAGTGTTAGTGACCCCCAAATGCAGAGCCTAATTATTCCCAGTTTACCCAAAGTGTAAACCACATGTGAACCTTGTTTCAAAACATAATTTCAAATTACATCAAATTGTAGTGCCAACGACTTCCTACTTGGGGAATGGGTTTCAACAGTGCGACGTGGTAACGAGCTTACCCAGGACTGGTTTGATGTTAAATTGCCCGGTGCCATAACTCAGTGGTGAGATAGTGTTGAGGGTCATCTGGTCGACAGCCCATGGGGACTCTGGCAATCCTCCGTCAGTTGGTTGATGAGTTGTCACTTAGTTACTGTTGCACTTTTATAACTGATGACGATACTGTAGGCAGTCTCGTACGCCTGAACTATGCTAAAGAAATGTGGGTGATGCTACTAAGGATGCCCTACAATGACTTGACACTGATTTCACTTGGTTAAGCAGTTTATTCACTGTCCTTGATACAGTTGAATAATGAGTGAATGATGCATGGTAATGGACTCAGCACTTAAACAGTGTAAAATGCATAGTCTTAGATTGAGACGTGATTACATTAAACACTCCAGTGAGAGGGCGGTTGGCTCTCCCCTCAGTACATTAAAATAACACAAATGTTCCAATATACTAATATATAACTATTTTAGTGAAAATGATTTCAGCATACATGATGGTACTAAGGGGGCTCACGGAGTAGGTGACCAACGCCGCTGATCTCGTTCAGGTGCTTAGACGAAAAGGGGCGAGTCATGTCCGCTGTCGCCACAAGTGACCACAACCAACATCAAATGCAGAATGATGAAACATTACATTTACACTCTGTGATGTGATCATGATGATGAAAAATTGTACAAATTAAATTAAACACATTGGTGACATCCCCGTTTATTAACAAATGTCAGTTAATGTTAAAGTTGTGAAATGGATGGGGACTGCCACCACACTAAATGATTTCTTACAATGCTGGATGCCTTTATAGGCAATCTCTATTTTAGAAAAACATAATTGCTCTTATATATATATATATATATATACATACATACACAGTAGAACCCCGCTAATCTGTCACCAACCGGACCGAGGGCGTGGTCGGATCACAGAAAAAGTCGTATTATCCGAGGAACACATTAATTTACTTAAAAACGCAACACAACATAATTTCAATTGGAAATACAATGCTATAATACTAAATATGGTAATAATACTCCTATAATATCTAAGCACATGGTTAAATACAGTTTAGTACGAGTTAACTCATTACAAAATAAATGTGTGTATTACATACATACTGTAGAAGGCCTACTGTAAATATAATCTCTACATAATAGTATACATGTGTACGATATTAAAAGTACATATATATGTATACGTACTCACATTAAATCATGTAACACTAAAAGTTTAATGTTTTTCTCCAGTTCGGAAAAAGTCGTTAATGTTTCTTTGTTTGGCAGACGACAATCTCGATTTCGCTGCGATGTTCCTCCATTTTCGAAACCACAAAATGTCCATTGGTGTAGACATAGAGCTTTGTTCAATATATTGTAGGGCTATATCAAATGCATTCTTAGCATCTGCATGTGACACTCGAGTTTCAGGTTCTTTGCTTTTATCGTCATCGTCATCTTGCTTGTTGTCATCTGTTGTTCCACTTACGATTTCAATGATTTGGTCGTCTGTTAATTCCTCCGCCGCTGTGCAATCAACGTCAGCTGTACTGATCCATTCATTTACGTCACGGGGCTCAACTTCTGGTTGTAAAATTTACAAATCCCTCAACATTGCCGGCGTGTCTACATCTTGTTCATCATAACTTATTCTCACAGCTGTTTCATCTTGGGATTCGCCACTTGTTCTGGCGCTGTGCGATTCTGCTCTTTTACAACTTCATTTTCATTGTTTTCGTGCATTTCTTGCCACAATTTTTGCCTGGATTTTTGGAGTGTGGATGCTGGCAATTCTTCCCAAGCTTTGGCTACTGTGTAGATAAAAACATCGTTGATATTGATTGCTTTCATTGCCTCAAACAAGCTGCAGCCTTCATCTGTTCTTTCTAAAATTGACCCAATGTATTTTCGACGATATCGCCNCTCACAGCTGTTTCATCTTGGGATTCGCCACTTGTTCTGGCGCTGTGCGATTCTGCTCTTTTACAACTTCATTTTAATTGTTTTCGTGCATTTCTTGCCACAATTTTTGCCTGGATTTTTGGAGTGTGGATGCTGGCAATTCTTCCCAAGCTTTGGCTACTGTGTAGATAAAAACATCGTTGATATTGATTGCCTTCATTGCCTCAAACAAGCTGCAGCCTTCATCTGTTCTTTCTAAAATTGACCCAATGTATTTTCGACGATATCGCCNTTCATTGCCTCAAACAAGCTGCAGCCTTCATCTGTTCTTTCTAAAATTGACCCAATGTATTTTCGACGATATCGCCGCTTTAGCCACTCGATCACCCCCTGTTCCATTGGCTGGATCATAGATGTTACGTTTGTAGGAAGGAACAAAGCTTTTATTTGCCCTTTCTGAAGTTCGTTTTCAGATGGACGTGAAGGTGTATTGTCTACTACTAAGATTGCACATTGAGGAAGATTTTTTTCCTTTAGATGTTTTGTTACAGCAGGAAAAATTTGGTTGTAAAACCATTCTTTAAACAAGTCAAAGTCCATCCACGCTGATTTTTGATTAACCATCTTTTGACCATTACTACGGTATAATTATAAAAATTTTCCTCTCTGCTTTTTAGCCTTTCCGATGACAAACAATGACATTTTATGGCTGCCACTAGCATTACTGTAGAGAACGATTGTAATCCTTCCTTTAGCGAGTTTAGCACCTTGTACGGACTCATTTTGCGCAGCAAGAGTTCTTGTAGGAAGCATCTTATAATTCAAACCTGATTCGTCAATGTTGTACACTTGGTCAGGTGTCAATTTTTATTCTTTAATTACGTTTTCAAATTTCGGAATAAATTCAATAGAAGCTGTTTTATTAGTAGAGAGCTTCTCGCCGGAAATGATAACCTCCCGAATCCCGTGTCGTTTTTTCCAGTGGTGCAACCAGCCTTCACTTGCTGTAAACGTTTCGTTGTCACTGTCTCCTCCCATTTTACCATATAAAACTAGCACTTTTTCTTTTATGATCGGTCCAGATAATGGAGTCCCTTTTCTTCTCTCTTGCTGAAACCATACACACAAGGCACTTTCTAACATTTCACACTTAGGCTTCTTCAAAGTTTTTCATGTTTTTAGTCCTTTCTCATCATCAATTTATCATTGCATGGCATTCAATATGTTTCCTATTTCTTTTCCAGTCCTTAATTGTTAATATCCCAACTCCTATTTCACCCGCAATTTTTTGAACCGATTCATCTTTGTCTAACCTTTCAAGTACATCCAGTTTCTCTGCTACATATAGCATAATGTGCTTACGTTTTTTAGTTGACATGATTTCTTTTGACGTTTAACACAAGCGATTTCCCGAATTATAACACAATACAGCGATGAAACGAAACTTACAAGCGCACCTGTCAACAGTCAGCGGTCTACTAAATAATATCGGCAATAATCCGTCACCGACATGAACGGAGCAAGGCGCCTGAAACGTAAACAAATGCCGATAACTGTATGGTCGGATTAAGTGAGGAGTCGAATCATACGAGGTCGGATTTGCGGGGTTCTACTGTATATATACATATTAAATAAGTTATTACATTTTCTCATTTAAGTGTTTGAATTTCATTTCCGATGACGCGTTTAATTACACTGGCTACAGCGTTGCCAGGTGGCTGTCTCCTGAAGGGATGGACGAGTCCACCTGGGCAAAGAGGTGCAGAATGCCATGATTGATTGCCATTTATACAATGAAAAACACCCCTGGCTGTAGCCAAGAATGCGGTGACTGTGTTCAATATGTTTATAAAAATTCTGTACAATACTGGATGACACTTCGGGGCTCATATATCTTCAACTCCAGCCTACCAGCCAGTTAACGTCACCCAGCAGTGCATTGCATCGTATTCAGCCTTGTGAGCTGCGAGTGCACCCAACGGCTGTGGTTTTGGGGTAAACACAGTTTCGGATAGCCTACCCACATACTAAAAGAGTTGCCTCTTGTAAAAATTGAGTAGGGCGGTCTCGTTAGTTCCGTAATCCTTGTCGGCAAGAAGGTGCACATTCTGTTCTTATCGGCCAGCACTACGCTCTCTTGGCCCCTAATGTAGTTAGTGCGGCCCGGTGTAGCTGGTGTAGTTGTGACTGCGGCAGTCAGAATGGGCACAAGGAACTTGTGGACGCGTGGTTCACTTCAAGTGTCAACCAAAGTTAAGCCCCCACAGACATTACCTTACTGGGGGCAATTTTTGTTTATGTATTTTTCTTTAAGTATTGTAATTGTTAGACTGTATATATTTTTATTTTGCATCAGTCAAAAGGTTTACGGACTCGGGTAGACACAGAACTTAACAACACTTTAATGCATTGTCGTTAATAATTCAGTAGCTTGTAGAACACATTTGTAAAATACATATAACTGAAGTACCCCAGTAAGGTGATGCCTGTGAGGGCTGAACCTAGGTTGGCAGGGTTGAAGCCCGAGTCCCAAGTAGAAAGTCGTTGGCACTTTTCTTTGACATAATTAGACATTAAGTTTAAAAGACAGTTCGCTTCTAGTGTACACTATGGGTAAACTGGGAATGATAAGGTTTTGCTATTGGGGGCTACTAACTCTCTTAAACACTTTGTGTTGCACAATGTCATTGGTTGTTAATACATGTCCTGATCAGGTGCGCTGCGAAACCTGGTTTCGTTTTCACACCTGCTACGCCCTGACGGCGCAGAACAAAGCGTGAGCTCACGTTCCGGTCGATTGGGATCTGAACTACGAGGCTGTCCTGGTGTCGCCCACATGGTCGGATCAATGCGGGATCGTCAGCTGACTCGCGCAGTTTTGAGCGAAGCGAGTGCTTTCCCAAACACCATCGAGATACTGTTGCTGATGGACTGACTCGATGTTCGTGTCGTTTGCATGGTGCTCAGCCGGGGCTGCTGTTGTTCTACATCGCAGCAACGGTCGCGGAGACCCGTGAGTTTGGCTCACATCAAGCTGATGCCAGTCCTTATGGGTTAAGTGCAGTTCTTGTGCAACACCAATGGGATGACCCTCGCATCACTCAGTATGCTAGTTGTGCCCTCCCCGATGTGGAGAGGGCACAACTAGCATTCATATAGGCATGCGAATGACTCTCCTTATTTCTGTACAGAAAAACTTTTGACTTGGTTATATATCACAAACCTTTAGAAGCCATATTTGGCCCTGGAGCCCTTTATGTACATAGGTCGAGAGGTGGGTGCTCTTCAGTAATTCCAATTTCATGTTGTTTACTACCCGGGCCTAGCTGATCCATTCTCCAGGCTGCTTTATACAACCAAAAACTGCTAGAGGATTTCGAACCTCCCTGCTATATTATACAGGTATTGCAGAACTCCGTGACCTTATAAATAACACTATCCGATGTTCATCAGGCTACATTGGACGACAAAGGCCTGCAAGAACTAATTGTAAGTTTGCAAATGGATGCTAGTCTATATATCAACATTGCTAAGGTCATAGAACCAGAGCTCTCAGTCACAGATGATGTAATATTACCAGATATGGGAATAGAAGCTATGAAATGGAAGTTGCTGACAAAGGTCTAGTGGAAAGGCATGGATAGTGATATTGACAGGTTTGCCAAGTTCTGTAATGGCTGTCAACTGGTACATGCCGCCCAAGCATTTCCTTAACTCATGTCCAGAACTACCCTGCCTGTACATGCTTGGCAGCACATCTCCATAAGTTTCTTAGGCCCATGGGCATGTTGTCATTATATTCTACTGGTGGTAGATTTCATGGGTTGTCGTGGGCTCAGGAGTGGGTAACAGGTTGTTGGAAAATACGGTGCCAGATTTTAAGAAAGGTTGGTTCAATTTGGATTTGAGTTTTAAGCACGCCAACTTTGTTGAGCAATGAGACTCTTCTCTAGAGACTGGCCATTCACCCGCGTGGCTGCTCCTGGACTCACCCTGCACCGACAATGACATCGATTTGTTGAGGTAGCGGTCCTGTATGCCAGTCTAATGAGGATGTAGGCCCCTCATACACTCCTAATCTCCCAGTGAGATTGTTACTGCCATCTCACATGCTGATAGAATGTACATGTATAACAATTACTTCACTTATGGGGTACAGTAGTAGAGTGAGTAGAGGACACAAAACTAATGTGTCCATGAACCGGCCGGCGGTGAAGCTTTTACTCATTGCAGTGATTCCTCCGAATATGCACTTATAACTGCCGAATGGCTAGGGAGCTTTGGCAACAAATATTGCGCAAAAACTGCATGTAGCCGATAAAGAAAATTACATCTGATTAATATCCTGGCACTTTAGAGCTGGAGAAACTTAGGGGTGGTTCTGCCTGTGGGTGAAAAAGTTATGTTACAGTTACATAAACAATAAAATGACTATTGATAATTAAATGACGAGTACAGCAAATGGTGAAGGCATGCGATGCATGACCAGCCCTGGCAAGCACTAGAGACCAAGTAAATAAAATGGCGGAGACCTGCCAAGAGCGCAGCCCAAAAGCATACGAGAGACACGGAAAAATACAAACTTGTATAACAAAAAGAACAAGTACACAAAAACATTACCACTCTACATTATAAAGGAAAATTAACAAATATTAATTAAATTTTGAAAACAAATTGTGTAAGAATGTAAAAAAGCATTGGCAGCATACATGTTAATTGACATATTGTTAAAAATCTCTGGGTCTGTCTCTGCCAGTCTGCTGCCTCAATCATTAATATGAAAACACAATTAACATTACAACTAAGAATTCGTAAAATAATTATGCCCTCCAGTTTTTAAGAAATTAGGGTGGTGTCGGGTGGCTCGGACTGGGCGAGTTCACTTACACCCCATGAGGGATGTGGGTATCAATGCCTAATTGGCTCCAAAACAATAAATAGTTTATGTTCAAGACTTTTGAATAACAATTTAAGGTGCTGTACACTTGTGGAAATTTGGCTGACGTTATGCCACGTTCCCACTGCATGCTCATGCTCAGGCGGGGATGTAACACGTGTAGAGGGGGCATTTGAAGGGGTTGCTGGAACTCTGGAACTGTTGTGGCCCCCCTCACTGCATTCATTTCCTCGTTCGCAACTTTACTGGGAGGTTGTTTGCTTGTAATTGTCAGCCCGAATTATTGTGCCCTCAAAAGTTGCATCTTGAGAGCATGAATGTGGGACGACTACCTGAATCTGACAGTACCTCGGATGTCGTGCAGATATGGTAAACTTCTCGCATACCGCGCCGAGACATGAGTCGTGGAGGTGCAACCCCCACATTCGGGCCGACTCCCCCATCCCAGTAGAGGGCACATCATATTTCAGTGTAAGTATTCGTGATTACACATGAATTGAATAAATGCCAATAAAATCTTAGTGCCATGGAATTCAGTGCCACATCAGCGTTTGGGTAGTGGTAGTTTCGCCCAACTTATAAGTGCCATGCACCAAGACCAGAGTGTATTTGCGCAACATATTATGTGTAGGACTGCCATAGGTAGCACGAGTTCACTAAATTGAAAACATAATTTTTTGTCTGAAGGATGAGGCGAGTTGTATATTTTATTTTTTGGAGTATTGTCTGTACTGATGGGAAAGTATACTGATGCTGGCAGTACTGGCTGTTGTGGTAAGCGCCAACTGTTCCATGTACTGAGCAAGCCAGAGGTTTTAATAAATATTATTTTACAATGTTTCCAAATCAGGATATAAATGCGTTTGTTTTATTTTTGAATTTTCAGGTAATTTTTCTGGAATGTTTTCAAGTTTCTCTCACGTATCCCTAAGTTCCTTATGCAATCGGCACAGGTGAGTTGAACTTAATGCTTAGAGACTTAGCGATCGACTCAGCTACCCTGCTTGTGATTGCTCACCATGAGGCAGACCCTTCAACTTTGTTATTCCACACGAGCTCATCATGCAATATTATTTCTGTATCAAGTGCTGTTTAAAGACTTATTGATTGTTTAAAGGCTTAAGGGTTTCAGTTCTGGAAGCTTTCTTAATGTTTGAGGGCGTGATGATTCGGGCTGGCTAACATCCAGAAGAGTCCCCAGTAAAAATACCGCCAGTGAAATGAATGCAGCTAGGGAGACACTGTGAGAGACCCTAGACTAGGGAGACCCTATTCTAGCCAATCCTTGTGTGCCCTCTTCATTCAGTGCTTACGACCCCTTGTGTGTACTGTGAGCGAAGTTCAGGTGTGTTAAGCAAGCAGGCGAAAATGTTATTTTTATACACTACAGCACAATCATACCATTTAACTGGGCGCCAATAGTTATCATTGTTTTATAGGAAACAGAGCATGGCTCTCCTAAACCCCTGCTGGGGAATTGTGGACTCGTCCACTACGAACCACCCTGTTGCCACCCTCAAATCTCTCAAACTCAGGGGCAATTTAATTCTAAATTTGTTTTTTATAAGTGTAAGGTGCACCCACATAGTAATTAAAGTAGCAACGGACTAGGAAAGACAGCCCCTTTCAAATAAAAATTACGTTGAAATTAATTTTATTCAGAATGTATGCATTGTGCAAGTGCTAATTGTTTACTAAATTAAAGGTAAAGTAATTAATTGGTATTGGTTTTGAAGGGTAAGTACTGTGTATGTCTTTGTTGTGTAAAATTGTATTGCCAGTTCAATGTGCCAGGGACTTAAATAACACCTAATTACTATGTCGACCATGTGCCTGATTTTTGTGTGTAGGCTGGTGATGGGCGATATGCATCATGCCAATTTAAGTGCTTAGAAACTA
>NQII01000699.1:495096-507988 GCA_002778355.1 Clitarchus hookeri
GGGGGGGGGGAGAGGTCTAGTGGTGTAGTGGTTATGCTACTCGCCTCTCACCAAGGCGAATCGGGTACGATTCTCGGTGGGGTCTCTCCCGGATTTTCACATGTAGGAATCGTGCCGGACGATGCCACTGATCGGCAGGTTTTATCGGGGATCTCCTGTTTCACCCACCCTTTCATTCCGGTGCTGCTCCATATTCGTCTCGCTTCACTCTCATCGGCTGTCAAGACCTTACTGTTAAGAGCCGCCCAAATCTCTTCACTCAATCTCTCGAGACTGGGTTGTGTGTATTGTGAGTAAATTCCAGTACTGTGATTAGCATTGTTTTTATTTCATGACTAGTCACTTCATGTCCGCATATGCTGCCTTGTAGGCAATCTACCCACATCAGTGCTGTATATATGACTTAATTTCGAATTATCTACTGTGTTTTTGGGCATGTGAGATGGCCCACTGAACAATCTCACTCTATGTTTGTGGTGTATGAGAGTGCCAACACACTCAAAGTTCCCGGTGGAACTGGCGCTTTCCTCACCAAACCTCCCCTCCTGGTGGCCGATACCTATTAAAAGGTCATACCAGGAGCGCTTCTTTCTACTGTACTTTAACTCCCACAAACAAAAGCTAGATCGGCTCTTTTGTTTCGCAGGGCGCCACTGGGAACTTTGAATTTTGATACCGTCATACTGATCCGAAAAGAATTTAAATTACCAAAAGCTAAATACTTACACATGACATTTATACACTACCGCGCTCGCGCTTGTCCTGCACACGAAAAATTAAGTATGACGGCATCCCTTAGCACATTCTCGGCCCAGTGCAACCAGGCTGTGTCGGACTAAGATTTGGGAAACAACTGGTAGCCGGGATTGTTTCCCGCCTCCTCGCCCCTGGTTGTAAAGAGCATTATCTATACCACACTGCAGACGTTCGATTCATTCATACTTTAAATTACACTCATTCAACTTCCATTCTCAGGCCTTCGGCCTCGTCCATTCCTTGGAAAAACTCGCGTTGATCCATCCGACTTGGTTTTAGTGTAAGGGGGTCCATCGCTGGGGTCGTTATCTCTGGGTATTTCCTGGAACAAAACGAATTTTATCCAAGAAATGGGGTCACATTCGGGTTATTGTCGCATCCGGTGTTTTTGTAAGGAGCCGCCCGAGGAGAAGGACTAGCACCTGACCACAGTGTACCCCGTGAAGGGCTTACTGCAGTCAAAGTACAGCCTCCCGTACGTGCGAGCGGCATCCTTGTAGATCTTAGACGGGTTGAATTCTTCCCCCCTTCTCCAGAAGCACTCCTTGAGCAGGCTCAGAAGTGCCTCCGTGTTCGTAGGCGGACCCACCTGGGCGACGGTGAGTGTGTCCATGNAAGCACTCCTTGAGCAGGCTCAGAAGTGCCTCCGTGTTCGTAGGCAGACCCACCTGGGCGACGGTGAGCCTGTCCACGCACTCCATGTGGGGGAAGAGGATCTTCTCACCCCCGTCCATAGATCTAACCAGCAGGGCAACTGCTGCCATCAGGATTGGTGGTTCCTCCAGTCTGGAAAGTTGGGCTCCTCTTACGACTTCGTCGTAGAGTTCCCACGGTTATTTCGGGTGGGCTCCCATGGGTCATGCCTGGACTGACACATCGATAGTGTTCCTATCAGAAGGCCAGTCGATCGTGAAAATTCTATCAGTACGGGGAACCATTTCGTTCCTCCTTACCTTGGCCTGGAGGAGAGAGACTTCTCTTTCCGCTCTTTCCTGTTTCGCTTCTTCCGTGTCTCTTTCCTCCACTATTCTTGGCTTCCTGATAGCGTGGGCGGCTCTCCGCCTCTGGTCCCTTAGGAGTTTGCTCATGTTGCGAGCAACATGAGCAAGTCCCTCCCTTACATACAGAACTGGATACCAGGCGCAAGGCCATCCATCATTTGGCCCCTCTGGATTTGTCTCATCTGGTGTTGTCGAGTTCGGGGTTGGGTCATCCAGGTCAACCAGGAAGACAGTCGACTCGGAGACCTTGGCCACTTGGGCTTGATGCACTATTGGTGCCATCTTACGGCTGGGCTCCGGTGTAGGGCAGTCTGGGTTGGTATTCTCCAGAATCACTGTGGGAAACAAGTGACTAGACATTTTCAAGGTCGGAGTTCTCCAGATCCGAATCCCTGCCTACACCCAGTGACTGGTTGAGACTTTGGCTCAGCCACCACACGTCGAATTCCTCATTCCTTTTACCTGCCTCGGTCAGGAATTCAAGCACTTTTGGTACAAGGACCCTGTCCGAGAGCATACCACGGAGGTCGACCTGGCCGTGACTGCCTTCATAAGAGGACCGTAAGTCCTCGATTTTCGGACAGTCATGGAGGAGGTGGGCCGAGGTATCAGATACCCCGCACACCACACAGTCTGGATCTTGTACTAGGCCAAACGAGGACAACTTCGCCTTGTAGTTTCCATGTCCGGTCAGAAACTGCGCACTGTAGTGACCTATAGTAAGCCACCGCAGCGACAGCCTCAGCCGGACATCCGGGAAGATCTCGAAGGTGATTCTTCCCTTTTCCGATTTCTCCCATCTCTCTTGCCAGGTGTTGATGGATCTCTCCCTAATTGCTTTCTGTTCCTCGGGGCGGATGGAATCCACCCATTTTCTCCTGCTTATTTCACCACGTTCTTTGATGAAAAGATCGAGAGGGAGTTCTGCTGCCAAGACTTGCAACGCATCATTTGAAGTTGTCCTGTAGGCCTTTGTGATGGCCAGTAATGCAGCACGCTGCGCACTGATCACCTTTCTCCGGGTATGTTCCTTGTCAACCTCCGGGTATCATACACCAGCGGCGTATGTCACCACGGCCAAGAAGACTGACCTGTTGTACTCAAAGTCGCACACCATCGGCTCACCCCAGTTGGCAGGTGCCACAGCTCTGAGTCGTTGGAACATTACAAAGGCCTTGTTCGCCGCATAGCGTACGTGTCCTTGGAAAGCGAGACGGGTCTGCAGTATCACGCCTAGATACTTCATTTCTTGGACGAGTTTTACAACTCGTCCTTCGAATCTGATCACCGGCTTGCGTTGGAGGTTCCCCTTTAGAATAATCCCATTCATTTTCTCGACCGAGAACTCCAATTTGAAGTTCACGGCCCATGTGGTGATCTTTTCGAGTGCTCTTTCCGTTTTCTCCTCCAACTCTCGCCGTGACCAAGCTGGTATTAGCAGTAGTCCATCGTCCGCGTATCCGTAGATCACGCAGCCATCCGGGAGTGTTAGCCGCAGCAGTCCCTCGAAAATGATGTTCCACAGTATCGGGCCAAGGACGGATCCCTGGGGACACCCTTTGGTTAGCACTTTAAACTCAGTATGTTCCCCCAATCTGAGTTGACACGTTCTTTCGTTTAGAAAATCCTTGATCAGTCCGTATAGATTTCTGGGGCACTCCAACAAGCGTAGCTGCCACAAGATTTGCGGCCACCACGCATTGCCAAGACATACTTGTGTTCGTACTGTCTTACCTGGTTCACCATGTCTATTATGGCTTTTTCTGTACTTTTCCCTTTGATAAAGCCGTACTGTCTTGCATGGATACCATGGACTACATCCAGGTAACCCATGAGCTGCCTGTTCACCAGATGCTCCAAGACTTTCCCCATCACAGATAGCAGCGTGATGGGGCGGTACGACTTGGCCATTCCCGGCACCTTTAAAGATGACTTTGAGAAGCCCTCTCTTCCAGCACTCGGGAAATACTCCTGTTCCCAGACAATGGTTGAACAGATCAAGCATTTCAGTTCTCATCCTTGGATAAGCTCGTAGCAACATTTCCCCTGTCAGGCCATCCATACCTGGGGCTTTCTTGAGTTTAATCCTCCGATCTATCGTGTTTAGTTCCTCCATATGGAACGGTGCTGTGCCCTCTGTCCTAATCTACNATATGGAACGGTGCTGTGTCCTCCGTCCTGATCTCCAATACTGCGTTTTCACGGATTTCCTTGTGGTAGCCACTCTCCCCTATCTGAGAGTCGTCAGGCAACAAGACTTTCATCAAGTGCCTGGCGTTTTCCTCGAAGGACTGCAGCAACACTCCATCCGACTCAAGAGCTGGAAGCTCCTCGTTTCTCCTGATTTTTCCTGATACCATCTGGTAGACCAGGCCCCATGGGTCCTCATTTCCCCTTTCTGTTACAAGCATTCTCCACGCTTGCTGCCTCTTTTTACGCAGTGTTCGCCGGTAGTCCCCTCTAAGAACATTGTACCGCCTAACTGCGCTGGCTCTGAGCTCTGGTTGATACACTCTTTTGAAGTACTTCCTGGACTTCTTTACCTGCCTTCTCATCCTTTCTAGCTCATCATCCCACCAGGGGTGATGAGGTACTTTCCTTGTGACCTGGGGAATTGCTTCCCTGCAGGCCACCATGATACATTCAACCAGAGTCTCAGCCCTTTGATTTGTTGTCAAACTGTTCAGTTGGGTTTTGTAATTATCCAGCCCCTTCAGCAGCACTCTGTCAAAGAGGGTCCAATTGGCTCTCGCTGTTATATATCTTGGGCGCTCTGGTCCGTTTCCCTCACCTCCTTTCATCCGGATGGTGAACAGAATCATTTTGTGGTCGCTCTCTACCTCGTCAGAAACTCTCCAATTCCCAATACTTCCGAGAACATGCGGTGTAGCTACTGTTACGTCTAGATACGATTCTGTATCGTGGGCTGGCGATCTGTATGTCGCCTGATGGCCTGGTGTGTTTACAACCTGCAGATTTTTCTCGGTCAGGTAGCTGTTTATCTCCTCTCCCCGGTCGTTCGTCACTGGGGAATTCCAGAGTTCTGAGTATGAATTGATATCCGCACCGAATATTATTCTCCTTTCCTTGGCTCTTTGAATGATCATCTCCCATTGAGAGAGGTGTCTATCCAGTGGGTAACTTGGTTGGAAGTATGACGATACAATCGTCATACTCCCTCCCTCCATTTCCAGTTTCAAACACGCATGATGCGTGTTTGACAGAGCCTCCAGCGGGATGTAGCATACCTTGGGGTTCCTAACCCAAATAGCAGCCATTGGTTTTTCCCCGAACATGACAGAGCGACCGGGAAGGCTTGGTATTTTACCATGAAGCAGGTAGGGCCTCTGCATCAATACCCGNAATACCAGGTCCAGATTTTGCTCCTGTCCAACTCGATGCAGTTCCATTGTTGGAACTGCTGCCCTTTGCAGGTTGATTTGCCCGACGTGTAGCAGCGCATGACACTCAGTCATGCTGGGTCCTTTCGAGCTCTAACGCGATCATCTTTTGGTGAACAGGGCAATCCAGAGAACCGACCTTGTGATTTACCTCACGGTTTTTGTCTTTATGACAGTTGAAACATTTTGCGGGTTCTGACTGTCTTGTACATTCACTGTACTTATGTCCCACTTCGGCACAGCCAGAACACGCCAGAGGAGATTTGCACTTATCCTTGACATGTCCCTAACCCTGACAGCGGAAGCACCTTGGCCCATGTTCCATTAGAGAGTGGAACGTGGCGACCTTCGGCTATATGACAAATTCCTCGGCTATGAGGAGTCATCTCAGAGCGGGAGTTGTTTCAAGGACAACATTTACCTTTTCTTTGTTGCTCCTTGGACCAGTTCGGAACCGGATTGAGGCGTTCTTGGAAAATTCCTCCTTCCCTATCCGGGATTCCCTAAAGTTCTGATCACACAAGGTGGTCAGAAACTCAGGGGTGTCATATTCCCTAGGCACATCGAAAATGATCAATTTCGGGCCTCGCCTCTTGGGGTCCTCCACCCTCAACCCAAGTTCTTCCATCCTTTGCTTGTTCTTTAGTTTGAGGAGAGTTTCCTCGTCCTCTGCCTCTAACAAAACCCCGCCCTTTCCGACTTGTCTCATATTCCTTATTCTGAGGTGCTCCTTGACAGGGTCAATTGACTTAAGTTTTCCCCTGGTCTCCTCTGACTTTTCCTCACCTTCCTTTGGGTAGACCAGCACTGTCTTTCTTTGTCCAACTCTCCTCCCCTGGACCACTTGCCACTCCTCAGGCTGGTCTGAGGTTATCTGTTCTTTCCCTTTGTTTTCTCTCTGTTCTTTGACAATGTCAGAGAATGAGAGCGCCTTCGGTATTGCGCTGGCACTAGGTGCCAGCTGAGGTTGCCTTGGGGTAACTCTCTCCAGGGTTCGCACTTTATCCCTTAACCCTCTGGTTTCTGCGTGCAGCGTGCTATTACACAGCAACTGCATATCCTGCTTTTAGACGCAGGATCCTAGGGAGGAGGAAGCTCCCACACTCCTTTGTTACCTTTTTCCGGTCGTCTGTGACGTACTCTGTGATGTCTTCCAACATCAGAGACGCCTCGGTCTGAATAGACTCGTAGTCTGTTTCTGCTGTTTCTGTTTCAACGGGGGCACCACTCCCATTTTCCTCTATTTCCGTTACTGCTACTTCTTTTGCTTTCTCAGCCTGGTCTTGTGGCTGTGCCTGCGCGGAGCCAGCGTCGCCCACGCTGCCCCTCTCATAGCTCTCACTGATAGTTTTGACCATTACTTTTAGGTCCTGTCCCCAGACAAGGGGGTAGACTTTCCTTAGCCAGTCGGCCTCCTCCTTGGAAGGAGAGAGGACTTGGTCCCATGCTGTGTGGCCATCCAGCAACCTTTGCAGGTAGTAGATGGCCTTGTTCCTTTCTATCTTGCTTCTCTGGGTAGCTGTCACTACAAAGAGCTTTCTCTCCGGTAGCGGGCCACCATACGCTTTTTCCGGGGGAGATTGGTACAAAATGTACCAATTTTCCCTTGATGTTGCCATATTACACTTTGAGGTCTCAGCCTCTAGAGGTCGAGCCTCTCGGCTGGGGCAAGTGGTCGGAAACCACCGCCCCACTCAGGTGCTGTCTTTACCCNTGCCAACACACTCAGTATGCAGGCACAATGAAATTATTCCAGCAATCTCAGCATGAACAATGCAACAAGGGATCTCAGAAGAACCCACGAGGGTCGATGGCCAACATCCTCTACCATTCTCTTGCTCTTACTGAGCTGGTGGCCATATCCTAATTCTTTGACACAACCAGGAACCTGTAAAACGTAGTCTAATATTTTTCTCCCCACTCCTGAGGCCATGACATTCTGCCAACAACAAGCTTTTTTCAGTCCCATTTGATATTCTATTTCCATAAAGGTAGTACTTAGTTATATTATTTTGGTACTGTATCCCAGTATTTTGAGATTACAATCAATTCACTGTATTTTTTCCCCCTACATATTTTGAATCAATAATTAGAAAAAATCCCTCCATGTAGGGCATGTTTGGTTGTTTCCTAAATATGCCATGTATAAGGAGTGTTTTATACTTCACTTAACATAAAAGTATCTTGATTTTTATTACAATGAACCTTCATATATTTTATATTTATATCATATTTCAACTGTAATTCAAAACAGAGAAAAAAAATAGGTGTGTTGGTAATGCCTAATAATAAATATTTATATGCAGAATATTATTAAACTGAGTGCGCTCAAATGCAGTGCATTGCCCCTTTGCCCCTGTTGTGTAATTTTCAAGACCTTGTTTGCACAATGCGAAGGAATAATCTGAAAGTAGAAGTTAAGCAGGGCTTCAGAAAAGTTAAAAATAAGAAATGACAGTGAATGAACTATACTCCTAAAAACCAAGTATAAAAGTTAGCTTGGCTTGATAAATTATTTTTATTAAATAAATGTTTTAAACGTAGGTCGACCTACTAGGCATAAACAGGAGTATAAAACCTTAAAATTATAAAACAATTTTCAAAGATTATGTTATTAGTAGCCCATTTATATCTGACGAAGAATGTTTTCGTATTTTGCTAAAAATTGCAAATACATAACTGTGTTATAGTGTAAACCACATAATAAGATTTTATGAAACATAATGGCAATTTCTTGTTGGCCGTACACGCAGTGCCTATAAAATAAACTTTACGGTGTTGTGAGTTAGGCCAATGCAATTACGGTAGGAAAACGACAGAAATGATCTTCACACACAAAACTTATGTTTCTGTCGCAAATTGCCTAGTGTTTTACGACTCTTATTATGTTTAGACACGCTTCATACTTTATTTCTTCTTCCCTTTTAATATTTGCAAGTATCATACTATACGTGCCGATGCGTGTCCGCGTCGTTCACCGAGTAATCCAACCGAATGCCTGTGGTGTCCCTAGAGATATCTGTGTAATAAGGATTGGCATAAAGTGTTAGAATGTGTAGTAAATAGCCTTAGAATTTATCGCCCACTTGCAAATGTTCGTGAAATTCGCCCTTAGGGGATTGCGAAGAAATCGCAGAATAAATGCATACTACGTGCATATTTAATGAGGTGTAGAGTAGCAAGGCTAGGGTATTTTAAGTGTTCAATATAATATTCAGAGTGCAATTGTGTGTTGAATCAAGCCAATTAGTGATGTGGGAAATAATTAGTCCTTCTTTCGACCTGACCATTCCGGTCGTAGAGTGCCCCAAAACTTTACGGACCTAAATTTCCCACATGCTTTGCAAGGCACCACATAATCATGTTTTGTATTTAATTTAGTGTTAAATTAAGAAATCTTAACTCTCTACAGGATTAAGAAAACTCACTCAGAACGTTTCAGTATATGTTTCAAGTTAAATGTTAATGAGATCAGTTAATTGAATTACCTCGCGGAGTGGAGCGAGCTTTCGGCAAGGATGCTATTCGCATGCACCATCTCTGACAGCGTGATTCCACGGGTCTTAGGTTCTGCACGTGCGTCGCGTCGTGGGGGACTCTCATGCTTTGTTCTGAACACTTAGCTGCAATAGATTAACGTAATTTACTAGAACTTTTATTTAATTTATCAAAAGCTTTCCCCTGCGTTTGCAGCACCCCTTCCTCATCTCAATTTACCGACCCTGGAGGTTCAATTACTCTTGTATAGTAACAGCCACTGGTAGGCCTTGTGAGTCAGGTCCACTTTAATTGGCTTTGCACACATGCAACTGTGTATACTATTCGTCAATACAATTTACTTGAGATAACCGAAACTTGTGAGTTCTTATTTTTGTGTTGTATCTTGGGCCCTGGCCCTATCCAGGAAGTCATCGACGTCACAAGAATGCATCCTTCATTTATAAGGTAAAAAGGTAATTTTAAGGTGTGCTGGGGAGGCTGAATACCCCGGCTATATATTATGTTTTCCTGTAAATTTGTACAGTGTGTCAGGTGATACAGCCATGTCGTTGTTCAGCCCACGATCCTGAGAACTCTGACTTCGTGCTCACCCAGTGAGCTGGCGCCCATTCTATTCAAAATATGAATATTGTGAAATATTCTGAATTTTCTTAACATAGTCGCTGGATGACGTCCGCATTACTATCCCCGACCGACCAGGCAACATTAAACATCTTCATTTAAACAACAGAAAACAACACATATATTGACGTCAAAGGCACATCAACATTGCGGTGTCCGTTTTTCCAGTGCAAAATAATAGTCTATTTTAAAATGCGTTATTCTTGAACTGTATACACACAAATAAAGAAGGGACCACAGACAGTGCGAATTGACACATTTTGTGTGTTATTATAAGTATTAGTAATTAAGAGTGTATGTGTCATTACTTTTGTTGTGTAACATGCCTTTTAATTTTATTGCATTACTGATAAGAACTCGCTCGACCTCCGAGATGACTGGGATCAGCAGCGGTGTAGTGGTCAGACTACTTGCCTCCCACCTGGGCGAAACATATTCGATTCCTGGTGGGGTCGCTACCGGATTTTCGCATGTGGGAATCGTGCCGGGACAATGTCGTTGGTAGGCGGGTAGTCTCTGGGATCTTCCGTTTCCCCCGCCCCTTTATTCCGGCACTGCTCCATATTCACCTCACTTCACTCGCATCGGCTCTCAAGACCTCGATGTTAAGAGTCGCGAAAATCTTTTCACTAACTCTGAGCGGTCTTGCACTATTATGATTAGACTGGGCTCCGTGCACATAGGGGATGGTCGTGCTCTCTAAGCGTTCCTGGACATTCAATTTTTCCTGAGTTCACCATCTAGTGACAATAGTTTTTATCTTATTTCATTGGAACATAACATATAAATATTTCATTTCATCTGGAAGCATTACCATCCCCAATAACTGTCGCGCTGAGGATGCAATATTCGCAGTTTCTTCACACTTTTTGAATCGAACCTTTGAAAAAACACCCCATGTATGACAGGTTTGGTTGTTTTCTAAATATCCCATGTATCTCAAGCGTTTTGTACTTGCATTAATATAAAAGTACCTTATTTTTTGTTGAATATAAATTTTTCTTATAATTTACATAAAAAAAATTATTTTTAAACTTAAAACTAATATGAATAAAGACAGTTTCAGGGTGCATGTGTTGGTAATGCCATAGTTAATATGCAAAATATTGGCTGGCTCGAGCCGCACACCTCTCGACTCGACCTAATAAACAATAAATTCTGTGGACGGGTCCACCGGATCTGATGATAAGGTGAGAGAGGATGTGGAGTACCTCTATTGTCTTTCTCATGTAAGTTGGCGATATTTTGACAGTCCGACGAAAGTAGTGCCAAATGCTAAATTTTCGTTTATATATCCTTTCGCCACCAGCTGGTGCGTCAAGTGGAGGCTGTATTTTTTATCAACATGCTGTCAGTTAATCCCCTTGTCGTTGTACTGTAATGCTAGACAAACTTTAAGGTATTTATAGAGTGACATCTGTCTAAAAAAAATTCGTAGGTTATGAAAGTAAAAATATAAAAACCCGCAAAAAATTAAATATTTGCTAACTCCTTATTAATTTATATGAGACAGCAAATTTAGGTTAAAATTTGCGAGACAGTAATTGTAGTTCTTATTACACTTTGGACATTACAGCTAATATGTTAAGAATTGAAATAAAAATAATTTTGGGGACTTGCTTGACAATGTACTTTCATTCGCCAACTCACCAACGACATTGCAAAGTGGGCGGCAGAACAACATGGCGTGTAATGGACATAGATGTAAACGATTACCAGCTCAAAGGAAATTACTAGTAAATAAAATCGCTGTACACGGAAATACGTGTTACTTTAAAAATTATACAGAGTTCGCGGGAAAATAAAACCATTAGCATATGTTCGGAAATGTGTTATTTTACACAAGACCGCTATATTTTTCTGGCTGGTTAGTGTTTCGGAAAAGCGACAGATGGCGCGCATGTCATGGCAGGTAGCATTTTTGTGAGCCGAATGCGTTTCTCTGAGCCGAATACGTTTCTGAATAGGTGACAGAACGTTGGCCTGCCTCCCCATCCCGTATTTTCAAAAGAAGACTTTTCTCCTATTGCTGGCTTGAAACGGCAAGAGTTAAAAATATGTTTCGTCAAATTATTTGAAAAAATAATTCAGCAATACCCTACGATATTTATGTAGGCTTTTGGAATTAATATCAAGTGTGTATGGAAAGCATGGATGGAGAGTGAAGATACGTGAAAAGAACTCCCAAGGTTTGAAGTTGTTTCCTTTTAATACAGATCGTTTTAATGTGCATTTCACTTTGAACACCTGTACATTACTACTTTAGCACGAAGTTTAGTTTGTAACACTCAAAACCGCTGTTTTATGACCACGTAAAAAAAATGTATTAATTTATCTAAGAATGTTTTCTTATTCACGTATTTTTTGCTTGTCTGATGTGCGTCGGCAGTCGTGAGTCTTATCGGTTGCATTATAATTAAAAACAAGCAAGTACGTAGTCCTGATACAGGGTTTTGTAAATGGCATGTTGTTTGTATACATCAAGTTGCCACTCACTGACTACCAAAATTTCACCAACTTATATGAGACAGACAATAGGTGTAGGCCTACAATTATAGTAAACAAGGGGCAGCAGGAACCAGATGAATTAACTGTCTCTTACAACACCAACAAAACAATAATATGACTAAGGTTTCCTTTATCAACATCCAGAAAATCCTTGACGACCATTAAGAAGAAACATAAATAAATAGTCATACGGGAAAATGACTAAAATTCACTTATAAAGAAAAAAAATAAAGTTAAAAAAAAAAATTATGTGTACTATACTGTTGGTCTTTTACAATGTTCATAATGCGACGGCACTCTTTAACATTCCTCGGCGTATATATCAAATCCCAAATACAAGTAAACAAACTCGCAACCAGGGTTCATAAGAAAAAAAAACATATTTTGTTCGTTCACATCAAAACCAAAACTGAAAGACCTCCTGTTTAAAGTTTAGAGCGACAGAAACTAACGGTAGCGGGAGAAAGTTAAGCCGAGTTACTTCACAGTTCAAAAATTTAAAACAAAACTAAAACGAAATCATTTACTTTAATTCAGCTCGCACAATCTCGTTTTCGACTTTTCCAAACAATTACTTAAAACACAGAGGTTCCTGCAACTATGAAACTTAATTATACTAACTTCTAACAAATAAACTATCCCCCTACATAGGTTACCTACAACACGAGCAGGCCACCGACCCGCATGGTTTGTTCTACACACTAAAACCGAAATAATACTTATCTGATCACATCTTGCAGAACGATTTCTGGCCTCCTCCTGGCAGAAACCAAAAAACACTGTCCCAATCGCTTACGCACGTCCACCGCTCATCGCAGCCATCATCCAACTCCCATGCTTCACTGTCGCCAACCCATACTTCCCCTCCAAAACATGCAGTCAACTCGTGTTACCCGACCGATGACACGAGTACTCCCTTTTTCTCACTCGCACGCCCTCTCACTCCCACATGTCCAGAGATCACTACTTCCGCACCCCGCGCTTCAAACAAGAAGATGGTTCCCTCTCCTCGTGCCAACCATCCTCACGAAGCCAACTGCTGTCTCGCCTGCACATACAACGACCTGACAGCAAGCAACCAAGTTTATGGTTTTGGCTGGTGTT
>NQII01000699.1:516797-541877 GCA_002778355.1 Clitarchus hookeri
AGGGGTAATTTAGTATTAAATAATTCGTGGAAGAAAAATGTAATTTTATCTTGTAGAATGTTCCAAATTTACGGTCCGCATCGTGTTTGGCGATATTTCATCAATCAGCTGTACGCGTGATGACTAAATGTTATGGACAACAAATGTCGTGGCCGTATTAACGAAATAAGGTAGAAAATAATGCTCTATTTCATGGAAGATAATCCTAGCATTCGAAAAGGAGAATTCACAGTGAAATTCACAATCAGTATAGTTGGTTCTTGGCTTGATTAGAAGAACTTATTAAATACGGATGGATTATGATCGCATAAAAGCCGGGAAAAATGGTTAAAAGTACGTATTATGTATTCATAATCGTGCCGTTAATTCGTATGAACTTGTGTAAGGCGTACTGATATTAATTAAAGTGCTAATTATTTTTAAAAAAATCTGCAACAGTATGCCTGCACTGTTATTTATATTCACAATTTAAAACAAACAGGTTAATTGGTGACATTTAAATATTTGTGTTTTGAAATATATTTTTGTGTTTCTGCACGAAGTAACGGTACTTCACGATTCTAATATTTAGCAGCTACAAATCATAACCCGTGCCATGCACCCACAAATGTTATAAAAGCAAAACTCCGTAACGACAGCCCGAAGGGCTTCGTTATCCTTTCGAAAATGATATCGAGCATAGTGACGTCAAACGAACACCTGAAGGCGCTTAGAAAACCTCCTTTTGCGAGGAAACGAAAATTCGATTGATGAAAAATACTTTTGTCGAAAGGAAACGAAACGAATAACAAAATAAGTTCCCAGATTCAACCGTCACTTCCTCTCCAAATGCACAAGCCGTGGCTCAAATAGCGCCTGCGTCTCTTTAAGTATTATTCTTCCCGCCGAGCGGCCGTGTATGTTGGCTGCATAACCCACTAGGGAAACTGTTTCTGTTCTCATTCTAATACAACCGGGAAGCACCACTGTATAGCGGTCTAACATAAACTACAAGTATAAACTTCTTTGAAATGACAAGTTATTAATAATAACATAGAAACATGATACAGATTATCAACTACGTGCTGTTAACGGTAAGCTGAGCACTTTTGAAAGTACTGCTCAAGATCTACTTGTGTGCACATCGTGTATTCTTACACCATATGTAAAATTAACACGGCCATGAGCCTGATCACACTATTCATGCATCGGCCACGTGCAACTGTGAAATTATTAGAAAAGTAAATACTTTTACAAATTTGTAATTCTCGCATATTTCTACAATTTAAAAGATGAAAGCAAAATACATAATTTCACAGTTCACACATTTCTACCTAACACTTGTAGTTCAACGTTAAGACACGGAACTACTTTCCCTCCATCTTTACAAACTTTACTTGGTGCATACCAGTCATTTTTCCTGTTAAAATATGTGCAAATAAAGGAACAGTAAAAATTTTCAAAGGTTTATTTAAAAAGGGCTCAATTAACCAAGATCAGCCTTTAACGTGAATATTAAGGGAGAGTGACGATCTAGAAAAATGGATATTACAATTTAGTTCTTTGCAAAATGCCAGTAACTGCGTGAGATGAAACTATGAAACAAAAATTCATGAATAGTATTAGCATTAGCGTTATTTTATATCTGACATCTGTGAACATTGAGCGGATAATAACATCGCCCGTCATTAGGAAATTAAAGGTGTTGTTAAATAATAAACGTGTGTTACCCGTGGGTGTTTATCGCTGGTTATGATGCTATTATCATGAGTACATTAGAAGAACACGAAACGTTCCCTTCCTGTAACACTCTCGAGAGAACATGCAACGTTTGAAAGGGTGCCGTAGGTTGCCAGCCAGGTAAGCAACCTGTCATCTCAGTTCGGTCGTTACAGCTAATTACCTGAACGTTTGTAAATATGAACAAATATCTTGAATCGCGCGCCAATGACTCACAGGGACTGCTGTGGTGAAGTGGTTAGACTACTCGCCTCCCACATACGTGATTCGGATTCGATTCCCGGAGGGGTCACTCCCGGATTTTCGCGTGCGAAAATTGCGCCGGACGATGCCACTGGTCGGCCGGGTTTTCTCGGGGATCTCTCGCCCCTCCCCCTACGACCCTTTTATTCCCGCGGTGCTCCATGCTCCCTTCGCTTTACACTCATCGGCTCTCAAGACCTCGATGTTAAGAGCCGCCCTAATCTCTTCACTAGCCAATAACTCACTTACTGGCGTTGCACACCCTCCTCAGCCCCAGAGTTTTCAGTCATCTTTCTAGCCTCACACAGGGCGCTGTCCAGCTGCTCTCCAAAACCACTGCCAGAGCCATTCAGTGATCGTCAGCAGTATCGGAACCATAGCGAACGTTACTGAAACTACTGGCCAATGAAATCTGCGAGTAACGGAAGGCAGGCCAATGCATCCTTGGTGTACTCTTCCGCCATATGTAAAATAGACACTGTCATTAGCCTGATCACTTTATGCATGCGCCGGTAGAGGGAGCGTAACATTTTTAGAATGTACATATTATACAAATTTTATAATTCTTACACTTACACCCATTAAAAAAAAAACTAAAACTGAAGAAATTATTTAAGTATTTACAAATGTTTATCTGACGGTTTTAATTCAACGTTATGATATAGAACTACTTTCCCTCCATTCGTACCAACTTCACTGTGTGCATACGAGTTTGTGAGACCGTTAAAATATATGCAGTAAGAAACAGTGACTTTTTTCAAAGGTTGATTTCAAAAGTACTCAATTAACAGTGAACATCCAATAATAGATTTGTTCCTTTGAAAACATTATTTATCTTCAAGTGGCAAAGGGGCCCCGATGGTATAGTGGTCAAACTACTTGCCTGCCACCTAGGCTAACCAGGTTCGATTCCCGGAGGGGTCGCTCCCGGATTTTCGCACGTGGAAATCGCGCCGGACGATGTCACTGGTCGGCGGGTTTTCTCGGGGATCTCCCGTTTACCCCACCCTTGCATTCCAGCTCTGCTCCATATTCACTTCGCTTCACACTCATTGGCTCTCAAGACCTCGATGTTAAGGTGACCGCCTGGTTGAATTAATTTTGCACGTCTGAGGCCTAAAAGCGTGGGAGGGCTAGGGGCGACCGATGCATGCGCATAAACTCTCTCATCGCCTCTACGCGCAAAGCACTGAACTGGCGTGCAGTCTTTCTGTCGTCAACGCGCCTCTATGAGGCTTTAAGCAAAGGCCATACCATTTTATGACGTAATAATAATAAAGCTTTGATTGACGTCCCTATTCTTTGTACCGGAATGTTTATACCTAAAATTAACCGCGAAAACACGTTTCAGTCATTTTCACTATCACTAAAACATGCATTAGAGAGAAATGGAGGAACTGAAAAACGTATATAGACGCGTGAAGTTTCTTAAATGTTGTTCGTAAGCATGCCTCACTCAGACACGTTGGACGGTTTTTCAATAAAACGTTTTCTGCTGGAGCTCTGCACACCGTTCGGCGACTACCCAGGCGGCCACCTCAAAGGCCGGAAAAATCTCTCCACTCCATTCAAGTGGCAATGTCAATGTCGTGCGGTGGCTACGTACCGCTGCGAAAGTCTCCACGGACATTATCCTGAAGCGTCCGGCGGAGAGTCTGACGGGCTTGTTGGCTCTCATGATGAGCATCCTCACGACCTCCTTGACCTCGAGGCCGGCGTCGCACCAATCACAGCAGAAGGCCGCTACCGCCACGCCCTGGCTCTGCGGACATTGCCACGTCACCGTTGTCAATATGGGGTATAGTCTAGTTGCGAGTGCTACGAATATCAAGTAAATCATAACACGAAAAGCACTCTCACTATAACACAATCTTACAAATAAAACATACATGGAATGGGAATTGCTGTAATGATACCAAATGTTTGGGAAGTAATATATTTACACCAGTGATATATATAATGATATTTTAGATAATTTAGCTATTTACATTTTTTTTATACGTTACAGTAAGTAATTGAAATATAACATCCAAAATCTTGTTTAAAGCAAGAGTTAATATCTGAACACTTTCTTAACTATATTATAATTAGCGTTTTTTTGTACTTTTTTGCAAGTTCGTGGAAACAATCGTAAGTTTTTCATTAGTTTTCTGCAATTAATTAAAATAATACAATTTGTATCAAAACTAAGTGTGAAATATTTAGCTATAATGTGTAAACCCTTATGTGAAGTTAAGAGTTTTTGGGCGGCTTTTAACAACGAAGTCTTCAGAGCCGACGAGAGTGAAACAAAGCGAGTATGGAGCAGTGCCGGAATGAAATGGCGGGGGAAACGGGAGATCGATGAGAAAAGCCGCTGACAAGCGTCATCGTCCGGCACGATTCCCACTTGTGGAAATCTGGGAGCGACCCCGCCGGGAATCGAGCCCGGTTCACCTAGACAAGAGGCAAGTAGTCTAGCCGCTACACTACCACTGCCCTTAAAACCCATATGTGAGATTTCGCGATTTCAATTGTTTTCTTTCGTTAACAAGTAACGCAATTATGTAAACTATGAATTATTTTTTAAACAAGAAAAAAGAAAAATTAACCATCTGAAAAAAAAAGTTACTGTGTATTTCTGCCGCAATTGAACACGTGTTTTCAGAATTTATATTAAAAAAAAAAAAAATACTTTACCCGTTGTAAGATATCATGGCAGAGCCGACAGAACAAATAAAGCTCGAAGATGCAAGTTGATGACAGAACAGCATACTTCAGTAAGTCACCCACCTCGGTAGAACTCTGCAACAACACAAGCCAACAACGTCAAGTTATAAAGCGTCCGAATTTCGAAGATAACGTCTATATACTTTTAATGCTGGCTGTTCCAAGCATAAAAAAACGCGGGTTTGACCACGATAATTATTATTTTTCTACTTACAGCTGAGCTGGTAATTAAGGAATAAATCGATAGTTGGACTGTAAGAGGGACTATGGGGTGAAGATCGCATGTCAGCTGCACACTAGCTACTCCCCGTATTCCAACACTGGACTGCTTTTCTGCCAAAGGCACTATCAAAACAAACGTGGACAGCAACTGAGGTTATAAAACCTTTCATAAAATTACGTATTTTGAAACGTTTTTACATTTTTTCTGGCCTAGTTTTAATGCAGCTAGAGTATATTGAATTTAATAAAATTATTTTATTCATATAAAATGGTTTAGGTATATGAAAAAATCAAGAATAAAGAAGCACGTCAATCACTCCTGACCCTATGAATCTTGATAGTTATATTTGCGATGGTTGAGTTAATTTCGGAGAACTGCGTATAAGACGATAATCGATATATTTCCTCGTTAGTCTATAAGTTAGAAATGTCAGGCAGCAGGCAAACAAAAACGAAGGTTTCAATTCCCGTAATCATACAATCACCTCCTGCGTTTTTTGTACTGAAGTAAATATACGAAAAAGTAAAAACCTTGCTTTTTTTTTTTTTTGTATATAGAGGGCGAGTCTGAAAAACACCGACAAACTCTACCTGCATATTCCTAACGAAAAAAATAAGTAGAAAACATATGACGTATATGGTTGACGATGCTTCGTAAGGGCGGTACGCACCTGTGAAGGAGCTGAAACATATGATTATTGTAAGCACTGGAAATGAAACAATGAATCCCAGGATAATGACGCTGTAACCTGTGCGTTGAAGTTGATGAACAACTCCTTTAAGGAATTATTCATTATGTGAGATGCGTTTTGCTTGCTTGCCAGGTTCGGTAACGCAATGCATGGATTCCTGCAAACGGTGGGGCTTAGAGCGATGACGTAAGACATTTTTCGTTAATTATAGCGTGCTCATTCATAATCCGCCATTGTCAAAACCAATTAAGCTTCGGCATGACAGACATTCGTGCGACAACATGGCTGCAACCCTTGTTTTTTCTGTGACATAATTCTTTACGGCAGTAACTGATTTTGCAGTGGTTTGCAGACGTTCGTTAAACTACACATTATCCTGGACGCCACTGTTCCATTTCTCTGCAATATTTACAACAACCCTGTGCTTCAGCTCCACCTTCAAGGGTGCGTACCACCCTAAAGGCTATATTACACGGTACCAGATTCCGTAAAGCCTGTATGCCACGGTGGAAGATTCCTCAGACGATTCCATGCAATCCTGTATGGCCGCTTGTATGGATGGTTCTATGCAAGTTTTGGCCATCTGCTGGCCGTTTCCATGGACGTTTTCGTAATTGGTCGTGTACAATTTTAGATGGAAGGTTTCCTACAAGGTTGACATTTTAGCCAAGCAGTGAGAGGGCGGTAGAGTTATTTTTTAAATTTTATTCTGAGGAAGAGTGTAAAGTGTAAAACTATTAAACACGAATAAATAGTCATTAAAAAAAACAAGAATTTTTTTACGGATTCTAAAACATCATTGTTGGAAAATTTTGGTAAACATTCGTGTTTTCTTAACACAAAAGTTCCAGTTATAAAAAAAAACCACGAGGCTCTGTGCATAAACGCATAATTCTGAAGTCGTGAGTGAAGATTGTTCCTGAACCACAGTTGCAAAAGTAAAATAATAAAAAAAAGCAACTGTCTTTACTTGTGCGGCAACATGCATCGTTGGATAGGTTTTTAAAGAACCCTCCGTAACTGCTAGCATGCAGGCTTGGGTAGCAGATACCCTGGAAGCTTCCGCCCGAGCTTGTACGGAAAATTTTGTTGCGGTATACTGGCTTTAAGGCTTGTGCAAGGCCTACCGCAGCTGCCGTTGTACTAGCTAATACGGCACCCGTCATGGCATTTGCCGCCTTGTATGGCAAAATGTCGTACCAGGTTTGGTAATAGGACCTGTCCTAATTTCCGTGGCAGTTTCCATACCAGCCTTCGTACCTGGCCAATCACTTTACAGTTTCAGAACGTTAGGCGCTCCCCGTGGCCACTACTTGAAACGAAATGCTGGAAAAAAACTAGAAAGGATGCCACCATATTTATTATACGTCCATGAAGTTGAAACTCATTTATATGGGTGTAAAATACAACAAAGACTAATAATATTGACAAGAACAGCTTCTAACTGCTGTTGGGAAGCCTACTAAAGATTCATCGTCCGCTGCGCTTCTCACATATACTAACCCTCCGGGAACCGAATCCAGATCGCCGTGGTTTGGGGCCGGTTAGCTAGTCGCCAGGGCACCGGCGTCCCTATTGGCATAACAGCAGAAAATTGGTGTTTCTAACTAACCGTCGGGGCCAACGCGTCGACGCTAGTCAGGATACGCAGTTATCAGAAACGAGAAAGAAAGCAGGATTTTCAAAAGTTGAGTTAACGGTGAACCAAGTATAGCAAAAAGACGACGGTAAATTGGGACGTAGTTAAGCAAAAGCGAATCAACTCGCATAGCAGTTAGTCTGAGATATCTAGTGTCAATAATTTCCCACATTCTAACTCTTCTGTTTATGATAATGATTATAAAACTTTTAATAATGTTCTATTCTGAAGTAAAAGTTCGTTTTTTAATGACGAACTAGGCCACGTACGGTATTTTACTATATTACTTATTAATAATACATTGCATGTGTGTTTTTTCATACCTTTCAAAGTAAAAGGGGTTGATTTTTTTTTTTACGATGTAAGGCGATATTTTTGCAACTACCTGTAAAACACAAGATACTGTTTCTGGTGTTTGTTCCCTTTTTGATAACTACATCGAAGTAACTGAAATGGCCTGGTCCTGCCGGGAAGACAAACCGTTTTAACTCAATAAAGCAATAATACTGCTTCCTCTCAGAATGAAGAAAATTTTAATATAACTGAAATAACGTAGGTGTTTCTAGTAGAAAATAATACACATAAATTCCCAATCAGTACCTATTGACAACGGATTCATAATCCATTGCTGAAAAGTGTCGAGTCAGTCAGTCAGAATTTTATTTAAATGAAATTTAGACCGCGAAGACAATATAGCAGAAGGTTATTTAAAATATGTTAGAACGGCAATGCTTATTGTAAATAAAACTTCCAGATTTTAATTACAGTAACGTAATAATCGCCCAGAGTCAAAGCTCCAAAGCTCAATAGTTGTTACGGATATCCACAAATGACGGAATTCAACGCGTAGAGCAAATAACTTGTTGAACTAAACAGCATGTAGTGTAAAATAAATCTTGGACTAAATTTTTTATGAGAAAAAATTATCCAAGTATCATTGACGTCACAACGAGTAACGGCCTGTACGAGCCATTTATACAATTCGTAAAATTCCATTATATAAGTTTTATTACAAGGTAACTTTCGTTGTCACCGCATTCAGAACCGCACTATACTAAATTACCCTTTTATTACGTATAATATGTGTGTGTTTGCCTAATATTGTTAATCATTTTTAAAATTAGACTACTTTCTTTTATTTGATTAACAGTAAGACCTCCATTCTATTATGTAATCGGACACGTCCGGAGTTTTGTGACAGTATTTAGCATATAGCAAAATATTTTCAAGAGAAAAAAAAATTTGTATTTCCTCGAAACACTTAAACTGCGCTTTCACAAATATTATCAGGAAATATGCAGATCGTATCTGACAAACTGCTTAATTGAAAGTAAAAAAAAAAAAAAGTTCAAACTACGTGCGTGCTAACCTCTGTTGCCCGGAAAGAAGTCATTGCGATCATTGTCATGCTGTACACGATTAGCCCCAGCATAACAGGATTGTAAACGTCGTCGAGTTTCTTCACGAACCTGCAAAACACGCAGTGAACAACAACACGATAACAACAACATCTTGGCTTCTGGGTAGCAGCCGCGTCGCTGTAGTTTTTCTTCCCGACTGCAGCCGCCATCTTCAAGGCGAAGCGGCAGCAGTGACAGTTATTCCTGCTACTACGCTCTGAAGATGGAAGCTGCGATGTCTTCCGAAACGTCGGGAAGGAAAACGACAGTGATGCGGCTACTGACCAGAAGCCAAGATTTTGCAGACAACGGCCGCGAAAGCCTGCGAACTTTATTAACATAAAAACATGCTTCCTGATAACCTCTCGGGGAATACCCGAGACACGATAATATTTATGAAAAAATATGATGACAGCTTTTATATTGTCTTACATTACATGGACGTAGCGAAATCATGACGTAGGCTACAGATTTATGCCTATCACTACTGTTATCATCTACGAAGCCACATTGTGCGAAAATAATTCCCTTGAAATCTAGGAAACGGCAAACAAAATACTACAATTAAAAATCAAATCATAACCTATTTTTTGACAAATTAAAAGGTAACTAACATCAGGAGCGAATCAAGACTTTCTATTTTAGGCCAGGGTAGAGGGAGGATAATTTCCCCACTGTGCAGGTGCAGATCTGGATAGTGTCGGATTAAGCCAGCGCGGTGCCTGTGGTAAATGCGAACAAGAGGCCCTTGGCTTGCTTTAGGTATTAAAGTTTAGGATATAAAATAAAACTGCACATTTATTAATTTGGGACACCAACAACACACTTATTTCACATTAAAAATAACTACAAGAAAGTTTGATAATAGGCGAACACATCATTCTTAGTCAAACAATAGAAGATTATAATATAAAAAGAAAAAATGACTATCAAAAATCTAAAAACATGTCAAATTAAGGTATAAATTTAAGATTAAAATAAATGTTTAATATTAATAAAAACTAAACTAACAACATAAATAAAAAAAATTGGTGAAAGAATTTAGGTCAAACTAAGTTACAGATAATTAAATAGAATAAAATACAAATAGTCACAATCATAAAAATATAAAACTAAAACAGTAGGCGTAATTTTAAGAATGTCATACATTTGTTTTTAAATGTTAGCAGAGTCAAAAAAATAGGTTCCAAGTCCCGCAGGAACGCGCTGTCTCGTTGTACTCCTCACAAATCCTAGCGAGAGGAGAATGTTTGCCAAGGTTGGTACTGCTTCGGTCACTATAGAAAATTCTAGTCAGCGGAAGCCTCGGGTTGTTGTATGGAACCTTTAGTCCATTTACAAAAAAACTTTTCGAGATTTAATGTGGACAAATTTAGAGATAACACTAGTCAAATCAACATTTCTTAGTAAATCATTTTCTATGTTCATTAAAGTTAGGTCATTTAGACGTTCTTGTCCCGTTGTGTTCCTTAACTCATTTTTAATGCTCTTTAATGTTGAAAAAGAACGTTCTCCACTGAAGTTGGTGATCATCAAACTCAAGTAAATGCGTAACACTATTTCTACATTTGGGAAACACGATTCTAATGAAAGCCCTGTTTGATTATAATAGAAAAGACACGAAGAAGTGGTTTGTTATAAAGTCAACAATATTAAGAAATAGTCATGTTATAAGAATTAACCACTTTAAACAAAATGGAACACAAGCTGTAATTTGAAATACTAATTTAACAAGTGTAGCCGTTTTATGTGGATAAAACAATCGTGATCAACTTTATATATTTATTGAAGTTCCTTGTTAATTTGGTATGTGATTTATTTAATTTAAATGTTATATTAAGACATTCTAATCTTAAATTTTACGTTAACTTTTATCTTAGTTTCCCTACAATGTACTTAACACAACTTGTTTGCCGGTTAGACCACAATGCAAAAGAACCGGATAGGTGTCCTGTGCGGGGCTTGGTACTTTATTAGAGTTCTTGAAGAGGTGATCACAGATGGTAAACCGAATTGAAGCATATCAAAAGAGAGAAAATTAATGTAAATGAGCTAAATGTTTACTAGCTGCATGAAACACAAGAAAATATACATGTTTGTCCTGTTGCTGCACGTGACTCGGGGAAAGAAAAAGAATTATTATTTTTTGTGAATAGGAATTTGTAAAACTAAAATCGGTCTCATAAAAGTTAATTTAAGTGAATTTTGTAAAGCACAACATTTATATTCTAATTTTTTTGCTCTGGCGCAGTTTTCATAGAACTGAAGACAATGCTTACTAAGTGAAAGCCCAAGAACAACATTAGAGTAGTTGGGATTCATTTTCACTCCTCTCCTAATACTCAGCAACGATAACAACTGTTGATGGAGAATCGCATAGAAAATCTCTTCATCGTAAAAATCAATGACACCGTTGTGACTTCAATGGCGTGAGTACAATCCGATGAAGTAAAGTGATGTTAATTTTGTGGAAATTGCTTGTACAATATTGAACAGTGATAAGTAAGAATGTAAATTGAAGATTTACTTAACTTGTCTTTAAATACACTGAAGAGCCAAAAAAACTGGTACACCTGCCTAATATCGTGTAGGGCCCCCGCGAGCACGCAGAAGTGCCAAAAGACAACGTGGCATGGACTCGACTAATGTCTGAAGGAATGCAGGAGGCAATTCACACCATGAATCCTGCAGGGCAGTCCACAAATCCACAGGAGTGCGAGGCGGTGGAGATCTCTTCATAACAGCACGTTGCAAGTAATCCCAGATATGCTCAACAATGTTCATGTCTGGTGATTTAGGTGGCCAATGGAAGTGTCTAAAGTCAGAAGAGTGTTCCTAGAGCCACTCGGTAGCAACTCTCGGCATGTGGGGTGTCACAATGTCCTGCTGGCATTGTCCACGTCCGTCGGAATGCACAATGAACATGAATGGGTGCAGGTGATCGGACAGGATGCTTACGTATCTGTCACCTTTCAGAGTCGTATCTAGACGTATCAGGGGTCCCATTTCACGCCAACTGCACAAGCCCCATACCATGACAGAGCCTCCACCAGCTTGAACAGTCCCTTGTTGACATGTAAGGTCCATGGATTCATGAGTATGTCTCCATACCCGTACACTTCCATCCGCCAGATACAATTGGAAACGAGACTCGTCAGACCAGGCAACGTGTTTCCAGTCATCAATAGTCCAATGGCGGTGTTGGCGGGCCCAGGCGAGTCGTAAAGTTTTGTGTCGTGCAGTTAACAACGGTACACGAGTGGGCCTTCGGCTCCGAAAGTCCATATAAATGATGGTACATTGAATAGTTCGCACGCTGGCACTTGTTGATGCCCCAGCATTGAAATCTGTGCCAATTTGAGAAAGGGTTGCACGTCCCAAGAAAGTTGTTATTAAGTTCTTTGCAAAACTGAAAATTACCAAAATTGCAAATAAATAAATGCAGAGTTTTTAATTATTTTGTTATTTCGGTATTTCTGAATGGTCCTGAACAGCGACAAGTCTTTAGTAAGGGAACATTATATTGAGAAATAGAGAAGGACTCGGCTAGACCCTGTAGTAAGAAACGATTCCAACGTTCTCCTGGAGTATTTTGGAAAAACCTGGAAAACCGAAATCAGGATAGCAGGACAGGGAAACGAACCCAGGTTCTTCCGAGTGCGATTCGAATGGATTACCACTTTTTTTTTTAAGTTGACTTTATTGACTTCATTGACAGATACATTTGCCATTGGACATAGCGTGTATGACGTTTGACGTTTGACGCTTGGCAGTGTGAGTGTATTTTGAGAGTGACGAGCTGAAGTAGTAGACTAACTCGATGACAAATTCACAGTGCACATGTGCGCGACATGTGAACTGAAAATCTGTCGTTGGAGGAACCGGGGCGCGAACTCCCGACCCTCCGACTAGAAGTAGGCCACTATGCCCCGGTGCTATTAGAGCAGAGTCCACTGCGCCACCTAGTTCTGTTTCTGAGAAATATTTTATTTAACGTTTAACCATCGTGTGTGCTGAGGTGACATGAGTTGAACTGTTTGCAGAGGCAACGACTTACTCGATGATGTCGTCGTGGCGCTGCACGCAGTGTATGAGGGACTGTCGTACGTGGAGGTCGAGCACGAGTCTAGGCTCAGCAGCACTGTGGTCAGGTGTGGCGGCCGCAGGACCGGGAGTGTCGGCCTGCTCTAGCTGGTCCAGCGTCGAGCCATGCACCTTCCTCAAGGCCGTCGACAGGACGTCGAACTGCGCGACGCCGTGCATCAGCAGCACCATGCACATCGTGTCGAAGGCGACGATGCTGAAGATCATGATGAACAGGCACGCCACCTAGGCAACCACCGCACTTCTCCTCGACCCGTTTGTTAAGCTGGCTCAACCGTTGAACTATTATGAATAACTGATTATGCAGTAACATCAATTCTCGTACACGGTATTGCGTCTTCTGAATTTAAGATTTACAATTCACCTGATAAATCTTGCATCCTGCCAATGAAAACTTGCGACTATCCTGTCCTGCTAATTTTTGTTCCTAACCTTACCTCGTATAACAAGACCATATGCAGGATGGTCCGCCTAACGTGGAACCCTCAACATTTCCGGAATGGTTGCAAATCACGACATGCTGTTTTCGCTAAACGAAATAACGTAAGGGGGCAAGTAATTTGCGGGAAAGTGACTATTCGTAACACGTGTATAAACAGAAATAATTAAACCACATATAATTTTTCCAAGGGAAAAATTAATTTATTTCAACGGCATCTGAAAGTACGTGCAAAGAGAAATTCAGTGATATAGCATATGCAATGGAAAGTAACACAGAAACACCAAGAAATAATGTGCAAATATGATTAAGTAGCATGGGGCAGTGGACCTGTACTCACAGCTGTAAGCAAGCAACACGCGCCCTGACTCATCCTGGCGAGACCACTTCCTTAAAGCAGCATAGCGCTTACCTTAATGGGGCAAGGGGCGTGGAATGCGATATTGGACAAAGGAGAACGCTGCAGCGGAGGGAAGACGGGAAATACATTACATTTTATTCAGATGCCAACGTAATTCAGGAGATTTGGTTTCTAGTCATTAACTGTACTGAATAACGAGTGCGTACAGATGCACAACAAAAAGAGAACAAACCAAACCTAAGGAGAAATGCAATCGCATCCGTATGCATACTACAAAAGAGCACATTTATAGTTGAAAGCTTCACATTAGTTATTTTCACAGCATGTTCTCGATGTGTTTACCATCGACAGCAATACACATCTGTAAACGTACATGTAGCGAGTGACGAGCGGCATAAAGTGTTTCTGGCGCAATACTTCTGCAAGCTGCAACAATGCGTTCGTGCACATCTTCTGACGTCGTAGGAACCGTGTTGTACACCCTACCTTTCAGTGTTTCCGACAGGAAAAAATCGAGAGGTGTGAGATCGGGGAGCGAGCTGGCCGTCTTACAACACCACCACGCCCTAACGACCAGTTTGGAAACGTTTCATTTAACACTTGCCTCGCCACCAAAGCAAAACGCGCGAGACAATCTTCATGCTGAAACCACATATCCCGACGTATGTCTTCCAGAAGTGCTGTTAAGGTCTCTCTGAGGAAATGGGGCGTACGTACAACCAGTCATTGTCCCTTGAATGATGTATGGTCCTATGACGTAGTTTCCAATGATTCCACACCACATCTACTTTTCACTGTCGCTGGTGCTCCAGGCGCGGACCCAACGTGGATTCTCCGTCACTCAGTGGTGCATATTTCTTAAATTTACGCACCCGTGGTTTGCGAAGGTCGCTTCATAGGTAAATAGTATGTTCTTCAGTAAATTGCTGTCATCCCTTACAAACATCAGAACAAACCTTCAAAACTGAACACTGCTGGAAATCACCTACATGTAATGCCTGATGAAGAGCCACGTGATATGGATGGAATTTCCGTTGGCGCAGTATCCGTAACACACTAGTTTTATTTCTTTCTACGAACCTGGAAAGTTCTCGCGTACCCATGTGGGCGTTTGCATCGACACGTGCCATCACATCGTGTTGACGCGTCTCGCCCGTATCAGTCTTCCGTCGCACTCGTGTTGTGGAATTCCAATCACCTCATGACAAGAGACTTGTGCAAATTTTTCGTATCGTTTGCCGTGAGATGGGCGTCCTATTAGGACCTTTCACCATACATTTGGATGGTTTGGTTGGCATTTCTGCCACACCTGCCTTAAATAAGTAGAGCGTTCAGGTTTTCCTCACTCGTGAACTTCATTGCCTACATACAGCTACACACTGCACTACCACTTACCATAACAGATTACGGGGACTAGTGCTGCGCTGCTATTAGGAAGCGGTCCCGCCAAGATGAGTCACGGCGCATGTTGCTTGCTTACAGCTGTGAGCATAGGTCCGTTGCCCCATGAAACTGGCCAACCTAACTTCATCATTTTTGCACATTATTTCTTGGCGCTTCTATGTTATTTTCCATTGCATGTGCTATATCACTGAATTTCTCTTTGCACGTATTTTCAGATGCCATTGAAATAAATGTATGTTTCCAGGGGAAAAATCATGCGTGGTTTATTATTTCTGTCCATACACGTGTTACGAATAGTCACTTTGCGGCAAATTATTTGCCCCCGTACATAATTTCATTAAGCTAAAACAGCATTTCGTGATCTGCAAGCAATCCGGAAATTTTGGGGGTGTCCACGTTAGGCGGACCATCGTGTAGGATAGGCTATTCACGGGTAAAGTAAGTACTTTTGAAAGCCCTCTCATTTGGAACAATAGTGAAATAATATGTTTTATTTTAGCCTTAGACGTTAACTTCCGAGTACGGTGTAATATGCACACTGTGTTTATTACTTACACGGCAATATTTATTTATAAACGTTATTACAGGATAAACAATGGCCGAAAGGAAAAAAAGTAACTAGTGCTTCAAAGTTGGCCGTGAACAGTCTATACAAAGATTATTATTCAAAGTAGGGTAGGCATTTTTATAGCCGCTAGAAACGTATTGCAGTGAACATAATTCACATATACCATAAAAAACATGCACATGCATACGCTTTTTAAATATTTTTGATACTTACGTTATTGTAAATAATAGTTTCCCTCTAACACAACCGACCGACTTCTCTGTTCCGATTGGGCACCGCCTTTTATAAAATGTACATAACTATTTCTTTTAGCGCTAAGGAAATCCCAACAACCCATATGACCGTCTAAGTTCTAATGGAAACCAGTACATAAGATAACACACATTCAGTTCTTCTGCAAACGTCATAACGCATAAGTTAAAGACTTATTATTTTTATTGTAAGGCCAGCTTTAGGATGGACAGCTAACCTACATCATTTGTTGCGATAGACATATGTATGTATCTGTGGTACGCTGGCGTAAGCTAAAAAAAATATAAAAAACCTAATTGTAAGGTAGAAGTAAAGTGTATTTCATTGGAACACTACATCGAACTGTGCAACATGCAGAACACTTTAAAAAGTGGTACGCGTACTAACAAGAAATTTTAAGTACAATTTCAGTTGCATATGAAAGAAGAATGCGTATATTTTATAACACTATAAACTACTTTGCTAAAATCTGCTTATTTAAATGTTAAAAAATTCCACAAGTAACATTTCATTTTTAATTTAAAAAATTGTGTGTTTTTATTACAGATGCTTGAGAAATCAACACATTTTGCAGTAAAACCTATGGCAATAATAACAACTTCTGTGGTTGTATGTAAGAAAATGCTTCACTTACAAAATTGGTTTTTTGAGTCTGTGAGGGTCTGACAAAAAGTAAATGCCATACTCATTTAGACCACAAGAGAGATCAGAAATGTGGCCATCACCTAACCAGTACTTCACTTGACTAGAAATCTTAGACATTATTTTATTTATTTGGATTATTTAACCATTAGGAATGCATGAGGTGCCATTACAAACTTGTTAAAACCTTCTGTGACCACTTAAGTTCCCAGCAAAAACAATCAATTTTTTTTTTGGGTTATCTCAGAATGTTATTAACACAGAGTAACGGTGTCAGAAAAAAATATGTATAAATATAAACACGTGCTTATGTTTATAGTGTGTGTACCACAATTATTATGTAATTGGATCCTTCCCCGTCTACACCACTATTGTTAAATAAAAATTTTTTGGTATATTTTAAACTTTTTTTTTAAATGTATGAACTGTTATTTAGCGTTTGCATATGTATATGTCAAGCAGTAGCCCACTGCATTAGTTTATGTTGCAAATTTTTTCATCTGTACTACGTAGTTAGTATTTGTTATTACGACAACAAAACAGAAGAATTTCGTATTTGACATCAAATTATAAAAAAAGATACAGTGTAAAATTAGTTTATTTGAGGAAAATATAATCACATACAACGCGTACGAGTTGAACAATGTTTGGTACAATCATGAAATAATTAATTTATTGAAATGTGTGTGGGGTGACGGCGAGTGATGGTGCGCACCTGGAAAGCGTAGACGGCCTCGAAGCGCGGGGAGGAGCGGTGGTCGAAGAGCAGGTACTCGGCGGCGAAGGGGTGGCGCCTCGTCGCGGCCAGCACCGGCGACCCGGAGATCGTCACGAACATGAGCACGCCCAGGAAGTTGAAGAAGATGGTGGTGGCGCGAGACACGCGCGACGCCCCCGCCATGATGGACACGCGCTCCGCCGCCACGGCGCCCGGCCACGCGCAGTCCTGCGGCAACGCTACCCTCAGCTGTCGCTGCAAGCGGGATCTTCACGCTTTTACAATCAAACCTTTGAGTGAGTGAAGAGATTTGGACGGCTCTTAACAGCGAGGTCTTAGAGCCGATGAGTGTGATTGAGGTGAGTATGGAGGAGCGTCGGAACGAAAGAGCGGGGAAAACGGGAGATACCCGAGAAAGCCCGCCGACCAGCGGCATCGTCCAGCATGATTCCCACCTGCGAAAATCCGGGAGTGACCCAGCCGGGGATTGAACCCGGTTCGCCTCGGTCAAAATTAAAAGAAAATTGATACAATGTTAACAATAATCCAAATACCGAGAGCATAGGCAAAAAGAGACTTAAGACAGAAAACATTAGAAAGCCAATTCCTTTTTAATGCGTTACTTGCGTACTCCTAAACCTCCCCTGAAAAACCACAAAAAATTGGACATGGGGAGAATCCTTAAATTAAAAAAATATGGCTACCATCTTCGAAATTTTCAAAATTTGCCATAACTCAGAAATGGGGAGTCATAGAAAGGTGCTGTTGGGGCCAAACTATTAAATTTTTGATTAACAGCTCATTTGTGTAGTTTGCAGTTAAAAATAACCAGTTTAAATATTTTTAATACCACATTATTGAAAAAAAGTTACGCAAACCCTACAAAACGTGCATTTTTTCTTAAGAAAACTATAATTTGTGTAAAAATTTATCATTTAATTAATTTATGTAAGTGCATTAATTTTTAAATCAAAAGTAACACATGTCAGAACAGAAAGTATCAAAAATTTAATTTTTGTCAATTTTTCGAGCCTCATACTCGTCTTCGTTTCACGACTTCGCTCAGGGCGGCACTAGATCGTTTTGCTATGACACCACGATCGTCGGTCTCGCAATCGTTGACATCGTTTTCATCTTCGGAATCCGGAACATTTCTATTGAAGCACGATTCTCCCACACATTCACCGCACATACCGGAGCATGGCAAACCGCTTCTCTTGCACTAACAATTCATGTAGCAGCCACCTTTGCACACACAAACGTACGAGATGCAGCAGGTTGTTGGGCGCGGAGGGTAAGGGCCACGACGCCATGATACATATTTCGGCCTTGGATCAAGCCACCGCTAACCTTCATAGATCGCATTAAGACCTGCTATATGGCCATGTCCGTCCAAACGCCGCACTAAAACTTATCCGATCGCCGGATTGTAAAATGACCCTGATTGACGAAACATTCAAACTCTTGATCCGATTGAGTAAACTTCCATTTTGACATATTCTGGAGGTAGAGGGGGGCTGCTTTGGCGTAATGAACATGGCCAGCTGCATGGAGGTGACTCAACATGTGTTGGATGGAGTAGAGATGAAGATTGCAATCGCCTGTTCTTTCTGCTCTCACAAAGTAATGCATGATCAAAACTTGCCGGAAATACTGTAGCCATAATTTACCTACACGGCTTCTTTCTTCTAATGCGGTCATCGCTCTGGATATAGCACTTAGTAATGGCTCGACTTTAGAAAGAAACGATTCTTCTTTGGAGTTGGAGTTCAACACCTCGTAAATTTCTCGGAGAGTTTGGAAGTCACCCTCACAACACTCAAATCAAATGGGCGATAGCTGTCTGAGAGAGCGAATGAGCTCGCAGTGCTCTTGCGTAAGCATGCACATTAACCATGTAGACGACTGAGTTTTTGACGAATACCTCTTCCCACATTTCTTCCATCCCACTGACACCCGTGAATATTGGCGACTGCACCCATGAAACTCTTAAGAAGGTGAAATCCTCATAACCTCACGACGACCGTAGAAAGCACATCAGATTCATCTTGACTGTGAGACTATATCCATCGCTTTAATAAAAAGTGCCTGGTCGAACGTCACAATGCATTCTTGTTACATTGCATTCTTCAGCAGCGAAACGAAGACAGGTGTAAATTGACGTAGGGTTAGGAGGTTAAAGACTGACTAAAAGCAAGGGTATCACTGCTGATTTCTCGTATGATATTTGTCCTGCTGCAATCTTCATGAAACCACTCCATCCAGTATGAGGTTCTGCATCTAACTTGGGATCTGCCATCCAAATACAGTCGTACGTGGTTCCATTTGGAGAATTCGTCGGAAGCCTTTTCAGATCGAGGACGTCTTCCATTACAAGGCGCTCCAGTCTATCGTTCTTAGGCTGGTCGTGAGTGACGAATGGGATAAAGTCAAACTTTCCGACAGCAGTTGCCTTCGGTTGGATCTTCGGCCGTGCAATGCGAGAACTCGTCTGAACAGCTGAAACAGGCATCATACACTGCACCCCTCCCATCACATGNCCTGAACAGCTGAAGCAGGCATCATACACTGCACCCCTCCCATCACATGAAAAGTTCAGTGTTTTTATCCACAGTTCAAGTGTTATGGTCTGTGTTATCGAAGAAAAACTACACAAATCCATTTTCGTCAACTTCAGTTGAGTTATCCAATGTCATAAAAGCTTCATAATTGCATATCTCTCTGTATGAAGCTGAGCAGCCCAAATTATGCAGAAGATTAATTAGATGTCTTGACCGAAAACGTGTATGAAGAAACACTGCAACGCCCACCTGCACAGTTGAAACAAAAGAACATGGACGCGCTGAGGAGATGAGACAGTGTGCAATGCTCAATACCTTCTGGTTGCAATCTAAACCTTTCACTGGTTTCATTAAACCAGTAAGCAGATAAGTTAGTAGCTCTCCTACTTGATTTTTCCCACTTTCGAAATTTCTTCGGAGGTTGGGTATGCCGAGCAATAAAAAACTTGGGATCTTATCTCTTCTTACAGGATGGCTATGGCCGCGTCCAGAATTCTACAGCATCTTGTTTTCGGTCGGCGTACCAATTGTCCGTAAATACGCGATGCAAGAGGCCTAAAGGAAACAACAGTCCCGAAAGATTTCAAGCTGGCTGACAATACTACTGTCTCGCCATAGCGGGGGGAGGATCGTACGGTCACCCCCGTGGGGGGAGTGTAGGTTGGTCATTCGAGGTGGCGCGGCAGTACTAGGCTATGGTAGCCGAGACGAACTTACTTACCGGTTTCCGGAAAGGATGGGTGATGCGTCTCTTATANCCAAATACCGAGAGCATAGGCAAAAAGAGACTTAAGACAGAAAACATTAGAAAGCCAATTCCTTTTTAATGCGTTATTTGCGTCCCCCTAAACCTCCCCTGAAAAACCACAAAAAATTGGACATGGAGAAAATCCTTAAATTAAAAAAAATATGGCCATCATCTTGGAAATTTTTAAAATTTGCCATAACTCAGAAATGGGGAGTCATAGAAAGGCGCTGTTGGGGCCAAACTATTAAATGTTTGATTAACAGCTCACTTCTGTAGTTTACAGTTCAAAGTAAACAGTTTAAATATTTTTAATACCATATTATTGAAAAAAAGTTACGCAAAACCTACAAAACGTGCATTTTTTTCTTAATAAAACTATCATTTGTGTAAAAATTTATCATTTAATTAATTTCTTTAACTGCATTAATTTTTAAATAAAAAATAACACATGTCAGAACAGAAAGTATCAAAAATTAAATTTTTGTCAATTTTTCGAGTATCATACTCGTCTTCGTTTCACGACTTCGCTCAGGGCGGCGCTAGATCGTTTTGCTATGACACCACGATCGTCGGTCTCGCAATCGTTGACATCGTCTTCATCTTCGGAATCCGGAACATTTCTATTGAAGCACGATTCTCACGCACATTCACCGCACATACCGGAGCATGGCAAACCGCTTCTCTTGCACTAACAATTCATGTAGCAGCCACCTTTGCACACACAAACGTACGAGATGCACCAGGTTGTTGGGCGCGGAGGGTAAGGGCCACGACGCCATGATACATATTTCGGCCTTGGATCAAGCCACCGCTAACCTTCATAGATCGCATTAAGACCCACTATATGGCCATGCCCATCCAAACGCCGCACTAAAACTTATCCGATCGCCGGATTGTAAAATGACCCTGATTGACGAAACATTCAAACTCTTGATCCGATTGAGTAAACTTCCATTTCGACATATTCTGGAGGTAGAGGGGGGCTGCTTTGGCGTAATGAACATGGCCAACTGCATGGAGGTGACTCAATATGCGTTGGATGGAGTAGAGATGAAGATTACAATCGCCTGTTTTTTCTGCTCTCACAAAGTCATGCATGATCAAAACTTGCCGGAAATATTGTAGCCATAATTTACCTGCACGGCTTCTTTCTTCTAATGCGGCCATCGCTCTGGATATAACACTCAGTAATGGCTCGACTTTGGAAAGAAACGATTCTTCTTTGGAGTTGGAGTTCAACACCTCGTATATTTCTCGGAGAGTTTGGAAGTCACCTGACAACACTCTAGAATCAAATGGGCGATAGCTGTCTGAGAGAGCGAATGAGCTCGCAGTGCTCTTGCGTAAGCATGCCCATTAACCATGTAGACGACTGCGTTCTTTGCGAATACCTCTTCCCACATTTATTCCATCCCACTGACACCCGTGAATTTTGGCGACTGCATCCATTGAAACTCATAAGAAGGTGAAATCCTCCTAACCTCACGACGACCGTTGAAAGCACATCAGATTCGCCTTGACTGCGTGACTATATCCATCGCTTCAATAAAAAGTGCTTGGTCGAACGTCACAATGCATTCTTGTTGCATTGCATTCTTCAGCAGCGAAACGAAGATAGGTGTAAATTGATGTGGGGTTAGGAGGTTAAAGACTGACTAAAGGTAAGGGTATCACTGCTGATTTCTCGTATGATATTTGTCCTGCTGCAATCTTCATGAAACCACTCCATCCAGCATGAGGTTCTGCAGCTAACTTGGGATCTGCCATCCAAATACAGTCGTACGTGGTTCCATTTGGAGCATTCGTCGGAAGCAATTTCAGAGAGAGGACGTCTTCCATTACAAGGCGCTCCAGTCTATCGTTCTTAGGCTGGTCGTGAGTGACGATTGGGATAAAGTCAAACTTTCCGACAGCAGTTGCCTTCGGTTGGATCTTCGGCCGTGCAATGCGAGAACTCGTCTGAACAGCTGAAACAGGCATCATACACTGCACCCCTCCCATCACATGAAAAGTTCAGTGTTTTTATCCACAGTTCAATTGTTATGGTCTGTGTTATCGAAGAAAAACCACACAAATCCATTTTCGTCAACTTAAGTTCAGTTATTCAATGTCATGGAAGCTTCATAATTGCATATCTCTCTGTAGGAAGCTGAGCAGCCCAAATTATGCAGAAAAATTAATTAGATATCTTGACCGAAAACGTGTATGAAGAAACACTGCAACGCCCACCTGCACAGTTGAAACAAAAGAACATGGACGCGCTGAAGATATGAGACAGTGCGCAATCCTCAATACGTTCTGGTTGCAATCTAAACCTTTCATTGGTTTCATTAAACCAGTAAGCAGAAAAGTTAGTAGCTCTCCAACTTGATTTTTCCCACTTTCGAAATTTCTTCGGAGGTTGGGTATGCCGAGCAATAAAAAACTTGGGATCTTATCTCTTTTTACAGGATGGCGATGGCCACGTCCAGAATTCTACAGCATATTGTTTTCGGTCGGCGTACCAATTGTCCGTAAATACGCGATGCAAGAGGCCTAAAGGAAACTACGGTCCCGAAAGATTTCAAGCTGGCTGACAATACTACTGTCTCGCCATAGCGAGTTTATAACAGATCCCTCAGATGCTTCTCGCTGTACGACTTGTTGCTCTCGATAATGAACTTTAAGGTCATCTTCATAAAGTCAGAGAGTAGTAATGGCAGTCATCGTTGGCATCCAGGAAGTTGTACAGTTCATAAAAGTCTCTAACTTGTACAGTTTATTAAAAGCCTTTAACTTATACTCGTCAACGAGTTTTCTGAGCATATTTTCAGATGGTTTGCCTGGCATACTTGAACCAACAACCGAAAATCGTGCTTCACAGTTTTTGTGATTCTTCACTTCTGCAGCAACGAGATCGCATTCGCTGTCGAGACGATTTATCCCCACTCGTCACACCTCTTTGCACACACTGATACTGGCAATTTTTGTGACACTTTCTACTTGGCATATTCTGGGGAATCGTTCTGGGTGCTTCTTGAATGATTCTTTGTCAACGTTGTTCCAACAATACAGACAGCACATTTTAAAATCGAATAACAAAAGGTTGCATCTGAGAGGAGGTTTTGATGCGCTGCTTGATTCTGCCGTCGATGAAAGCACTGAAACGCGATCTCGATTCCAGGTATAGTTTTTTCCGCACTGAACATGCACTCGCACCTAACTGATACCCTTAATTTTTTTCAGAAACCCCATTTTTTCGCTTTGAACTAACATTTCTCAATGTCTCCAACCCTCTTGTAAAATTAATGGTTTCAAGTTCATCAATCCATTTACCACACAATATGAACTTTCCTTCCATCTTCTACCCCGCTTTCCAGTAACCGCAAGCACCTACAATCATTAGTTTCACCAACACCTGTAAAAAAAAACTTAATAGAATTGTATAGAAAACCCGAAAAAACCACAAAAATCTGCTTACATACAAGATAAAAGGTAAGTAGCCATATATNCAAATTTAGACCTAATTTGCCCATACTAGTTGGTGAAAATTATACCAAACAAGTACTAAATGAACATAAAAAAAGATTACCAATTAAGTCGCCTGCATAAATTGAATATAAGTATCCACACAAGGAAGGCCATAACAATTTCTTGCACATAGATTTCACAGAATGCTGGGATTAGATGGTGCAGTGTCCACCTGGAAGCGAGCAGTGTTGCACAAAAAAGTGCAGTAACCCTTAATCCTGCTCCTGGAAGCGAACAGTGGTGCACCTGGAAGTGCAGTAATTTTGTTCCTGGAAGCGAGCAGTGCTGAATCTAGAAGCACAGTAATCCTGTTGCTGGAAGCGAACAGCAGTGTACCTAGAAGTGCAGTAATCCTGTTGATGGAAATGCAGCAATACTGATCCTGGAAGCGAGCAGTGCCGTACCTAGTAATAAAGGGTCGTGTACCTGGAATCGCAGCAACTCCGCTATGAGCCGGGTGACGTCGCGGCGCCGGCAGATGAAGTACGTGCAGCGCACGCTGGAGAAGAAGAGTGGCAGGGCGAGGCAGGTGTTGTCGACGACGGTGTTGAGGTTCTCCCCCCAGTCGCGGATGACGGCAGCAAAAGTCGGCACCACCGTCAGTGTGAAGGCGGCCACGACGAGCCCCGAGTACACCTGGTGTGGCCAGCGAGCAGCGCCGCACACGCCCAGCAGGCCGAACACCTTCAGCAGCCGTATGTTGACGCCGATATCTATCAGCGGCCGGTTCGCTGCATTCGTCCGGCCTGCCATGTTGAAACCCTGTACTCGCATGTACCAACATTATCCTGAACACCAGGTCAAGGGGCATACAAGAATACAGTTGTAACTCAATGGCATAACGAAATGAAACCCTGCACTCTCATACACCAACATTATCCTGAACACCAGGTCAAGGGACATACAAGAATACAGTTGTGACACAATGGTGACACTATTCCCCACCTGTGGTGTACAGGATGGTTCATAGGGTCCTCAGTTAAATGCGAGATGGCACAGACTATAAGGTGCCTGATAGGTTGAGGGTAAACAATAAGGTAGTCTTTCGGTGTTTCACTTTAACTGGTTGATTATATTGTCTCGAGTTTATATATACAGAAACACTTCCGAGGTGTGGTACTCTATTTAACTAACTCGGATTAACTGTGG
>NQII01000699.1:541978-623019 GCA_002778355.1 Clitarchus hookeri
TTAGAATTAACCCAGCAGTTCAGACAGATAGGAAAAGGGGATAGGTCTCGTATGTGTAACAGTGACCTGTGTGTACCAAATAAACGTAAGTGTGCGTAAATTAAACCCGAGTACGACTTTGTGTTGACCCCGCATGCAGCCTGTAAGTCATAGGTGAGAGAAGTGTCGAGTCAACTTAGCTCTGCGTGTAGTGCTTGGTAGGTTGTTGGCTGGATGAGATCCGGCGATGTGGGTGGCCTTGGAAAGGCCCGCGTTTGGTGCCGTCTCCCCTCGACTGCTGCTCTGGGTTCGCTCCTTTCGCATTTCCCGACTCAACTGACTCTCTCGGCGTGGTGATAAAAACTAAGCCCCTTTTCTCTCGTAAATTGACTTATATCCTCTCTTGGCTCCCTCCCAAAAACTGTACACACGCCTTCCCTTGTTGGGGGGAGGGGCGTGGAGGAGGGTGCAGAACAAAAAATACTTCATACACCCGCCATGGTTCTTATTGGTAATGGAGGAGGGGGGAGGGGGTGTCAGCCAGCGGCCCCTAGCAGCACGTTCCAGGTGCTTCTGCGTTTTATTAGGGGAAGGGGGGAGGCATTCGTGGCACCAACTTTCAAACTGATCAGCCCTTCCTCGGGGCGCATTTCACCTTCCGAGTGGGTCAGCGATATTTTCCTGTCGACGTGTAATGGCCTGCACACGCTTACTACTTGTGGCTTCTCCGCACATGTGCCTGTCGAAGGTGCTTGCGGTTTGTTGAAGTAGGTTCTACGGTATTGCCAACTTTAGTACACAGAGTAAACCACAAATATTTATTATGTTATGTGAGCGGAAGAGGCGCATGATATTTTCAGCCCGTATTTTATTTTTATTTTAAGACTTACCTATGTTTTCTGGCTAATATTATTGATTGCGTCGTTTATCCGCAGTTATTTTACACCACAAATAAATTTGAGGAAAAACCAATTGTAATCACGGAAGTGAAAAACTACTTTTTAAACAATTTCTTGCGAATATTCATGAAAATAAACGTCCATGAACTACCAAAAGTCAAAGTCATCCAGACCAAGAAGACTGTGCTACCACAATCAGAATTAAATTATGTAAACCAAGCGTGTGTTTCTACAATATGTAAAGAGAAATACTACATACCTGTTTATTATGTAATTACGCGATGTGCGGGTAATAAATATTTTGTTTACATGTGCCGAAGTTGTAAGACTATAGAACCTCTACTTCGGGTATTTTCGGTAAGGGTTAGTTTTCCTTTTTCCGGTTACGAGAGTCTGAACTCCAAGTACAGTACAAGGCGGGCGTCCCGTAAATAACCTCATGCTCACTAGTCTGTAGCTCGTCACGGACCGGCCTGTAGCAGAGCGACAACGGAACGGTCCGGCATTATATGCGCCGTCCTACAAACATCTAGTCTTCAGTCAATTCGCAGGCAATTCGCAATTCGCACTTGCAACCAGGCGCAATTCGCATTCGCAGCTTGTGAGTCGACAGCAATGGACGTGGAGGAGCTGCCTTGCCTCTCCATCAACGCCTCTTAGCTTTGTTATTTGCGGCACACACCCTGGGTACTGTGGTAGGACAGGAAACTTGTCACCTCGAGCCTAGCCCCTAGTGGGTCAGAGGCCACAGTACACTACACCGTCTAATATGAGGCACACTGCAGGAAAAATACAATACTCACTCCAGGAGTTTCCCGGTCTACTTCCCCCCTCCCCCCCCAACCACCATGGGTACGGAGCTGGTTGGAGACGCGATGTTTGCTGGTGACCAATACATTCCGCCTGGTGCAATCCAAGTGCACGAGGACTGCACTTCAACACCACCTGCGGCTGCATTAACACAAATTGAAACAACTACCTCCAACAACCCCACGAGTATCCTGAAATGGAAATTGAAGCAAGTGAGTACGAACAACGACGCCAAAGAAGGCAAAAAGAAAACCAGGGTGATACCAAACGCCTTCGCCAGATGCTGTTAGGTGCGCCACTGAACATTCCGGTTCCAAACCGGTTCAGACCACTACTGGAAATTCCAGACGGGGATTCCCAAACAACACCTGGCCCTTCAGGTCACCCACGAACCAGCACACAGCCATGTGTCAATGAAAACAAGCAGGGAAAACAACACGTCTATCGTATGGTAGTACCTGACATCAAACTCCACTCAAAGTTAGTGAAAGTGCTAGGCAACATCTAAAAAACCCGTGACGGTCTTAAAATACATATGTTAACCACTGATTATGCCNCGTCTATCGTATGGTAGTACCTGACATCAAACTCCACTCAAAGTTAGTGAAAGTGCTAGGCAACATCTAAAAAACCGGCTTCATCTTATGCATTACCCGTGACGGTCTTAAAATACATATGTTAACCACTGATTATGGCCTCTTCAAGGAAGCAGACAGTCAACTGCCACGCCACTTCGTAAATTTATACACTTTCAGCTGTTCATCAGAACAACCTCAAAAAGTGGTGTTTGACCTAGTGCCTAGCACCCAAATAAATGACATAAAGAGCGATCTTGAAGACCACGGCTATGTAATAAAAAAAAATTGACCAATTTCACAAAAAAATAGCTGATCCCAGAGACCCCACGAAAACCAACAAGCACATTTTGCAGCCGCAACGTTTTTTCTGTGTAACGGCCGCGCAAGACAAAACTCTCCCGCCCCTAGCTTCAATAAACAGACTGAATACGACTGTGGTGCACCTGCGTGTCTACAGGAAAAGGCCGCAAGATATTCCCCGATGCAAAAACTGCTCGGCAATAGGCCACACACACACACAGATACCGCTGCTTCAAAAAAGTCTGCTCACATTGCACCGGGCCACACATAGGTATATGTCCCAGGTTCAGAGATACCCCGATCTGTTGTATCTGCCAGGGTGACCACATGGCAACATCTAAACTCTCCCCCAAGTTCCTAGAACAGGTCCAAAAACGCCAAGCTCAAGCAGACAATTTCAAGGCACGACAACAACAACAAACATCTAAGCCAATCTCAGAGCCGACTAGAAACCTGGCTAATTACCAAAAAATTCACGATTCAAAAAATCTGCCACGCAACCTCTCGTACGCACAGGCGTCGTTAGGCCTTCAACAGCCAGCTGCAGTCCCCACTCTACCCCCAGTCGCGCAGGAAACACACATCCAGAACCCTGCGAGCTCCACAACCAATCATTCCACACCCCAGAGTGTGCCGGGAGGACTTGGAGAGGCACTCCAAGACATGAACTCGCTAATGCGTTTCTTTTCGGAGTCCAAATTCATAGCCATCATGGCACACTTCCGCCCCTACATGGCAAAATGCCAAACTCTGACAAACCCACAAGAAAAATCCTGGTTACTTCTAGAAGCACTTAGCTCATTTTCTGAATTAAAATAACTCTATCCTCCCCTTACAAAGTTGTACCGGAGAACTCCTGGCAATTTAAACGAAAATACATACTCTGACGAGCGAAATAAACGCTAATATTTAACCGAAACCCACTGATCACAATACTCTCTTATGTAATTAAATAACCCTTGCCGCACTCTGCTAGCAAAACTATCCCAGATAATAAGTTGGAGCTCTCAAGCTGATTCTGCTAATAATAAACCCGCCAGTAATCATTTTAAGACTTCTTATATACAAATAATTCATTGCAATAGACTGGAAAATCCAAGAATTTTCAGAATTTTTAAAAGTTCTTCCCTACTCTATATATATTAAAAGAATCTTTTTTAGATTACTTTACAACCCGAATTAAAACTTTTAATTTTCTCGACACAAATTCTCAACTTTAAAATGTGCTCCACGTAAAAAGACGACAGTGTTGTCACCTCTTGAGTGGTGGATGAATTCCCCGCCTACCATGCGACCTCTCGGCCAATCAGAGACCTCCGAATCCGTGAAATAAAAGTTACAATTTCCAGTTCGCTTTTCAAGCTTTCTTTCACAGAATCACGGACTTTTTCGAAGAATTATTGAACAAATAACTCAACAAACTGTTTTAAACATTAAATACACGCCCTCAGCGTCTTTTCGTTCAAAACCAAGTTTCATAACCAACTTTCACTCGCTCGTCAGAGTAGCACACACCCACGAGGAAATAAGCGTAATTTAACCAAATCAATTCCTCAATAGACAAAATAACACGCTAGTAAACTTTCAATACTATTTCTAATCAAAACAGCACCTTTAAATCACTCGTTAAATTGCTCTTTAGTATCACTCTTTAAATACCAGTTACTTATAGTCACCGATTATGAAATAACTTTTTTTTTTCAATTCAGTCCTTTTCCCAGGCCACGCCCTCACGATGTACGATAACTTTAAAACAAACTTTGGCATTTAAAATCCGTTTAGAACACTATAAATACCATAACCACCACCGAACCCACTCGTGAGCTTGTTGGTAGGAAAGTAAAAACCCTGCAATATTCAAAATTCCCGTTTTTACCGAACAACTAAAGTAGAGACACTTACCTAGGAAGTGCTGCCTCACTCTACTTTTCCTGTGCAGGCAGGGTATGGGAAGGGGAACATTATGGGGTACCGGGCTTGCTAGGGAAACTCAGTGGGCCCATTAAAATAGCTGCGGGGGGAAACCCCTTTAACTACAAATAGGGACGGAGCAGGGAGTTGGGAAGGGGCCAATATTGCTTCTTCTTAATCTTCCTGTAGACCAGATGAAACCCCGCTGGTTGGTTAAGGGCCCCTCGCGTGGCATTAATTACCTCAGCTCTGAGTTTCGGCAATGATGAAAAGCTGCGGTCTAGTCTTCAATTACCGGTAACAGCATTGCAGACGCACCACCTGATGTTTGTGAGACAGCTGAGAGATGCCCAGCGCTCGCCTTTGAGAGATGCCCAGGCGTCTGCCGGACACTGTACAAACTTCGTAAGACGATGCGTTATAAAAAATTAGGTAGAAAACATACTACGACCTATGGCATAAAGTGATTATTAAGATAGGGACACGCTTATCAAAATTGGGAATTAAAATTACTTATGTGGAAAATATCATAAACTGCATAACGTGAAATAAACAATTCATGAGTAGGGTTAGCCTGGTTTAATATCTGCCATTTGTGAACCACGGTTGATAACATGGGCCATCAATACGAAATAAGGGTGGTGTTACGTTGTTAACCAACAAAATTGGGTATCTAAAGGTTTTTACGATGTAATAATAATAATGTGTACATTAAAGTAACACTAAACGTTGTCTTGGCATAACACTCCCCGGCGAGGAAAACATGCAATGTTTGAAAGGGCGATGTAGGTTTCCTGCCAAGTATGCAACTTCAATTTCCTATTAATATACGATGTTATTACCTGCCAAATGTTCACAGATGGCGGAAATCAAATCAGGCTAACACGTCATGAATATGTTGTTTCATCTCATGTAGTTCCCGACATTTTGCAAATAACTATTTTGAATCCCCTGTTTTCAATATCGTATATTTCCCTTAAGAATCACGTTAAGTCATATGTTTCCTACCCCATTTTGCATGCCGAATCATCTCACAAAGTTGTACTTGAAGTTCAAGATAATCCTGTATAAAACTCTGTTCCCTTTACGACAAAAGCGTCACATGAACTTGATCTAACAGCTAGAGAACTGGCACGCAACATATTAAGTAAGTACACTGGCATCAGCCTATAACAGCAATAAGAAACCACTTCTGAAAATAAACTTCCTCCCTTCTCGCCTGAGTGTTTTGACGGGGATCGAATCAAAAAAATAAATTAAATGTAGAATACGAGTCAGTTGTGATGCAGCATGAGCAACCGCTCTATGCAAGTATCCTCGAGTTATTTAGTTAAATTCAAAGGGAGAGATCCTCGTTACATTACAATAAACAAATTACAACAATGTCATTACATGCCGCTTGAAGTGTTTTTTTTTTTGGGACGGAGGGGGCGAAAGATACAACGCTTCTAGCGTGTAAACACCAAGGCGAAACGGGTTCGATTCCCAGCGGGGTCGCTCCTGGATTTTCGCACGTGGCAATCGTGCTAGACGATGCCGCTGGTTGGCGGGTTTTCTCAGGGATCTTCCGTTTCCCCCACCTATGCATTCCGGCGCTGCTCCGTTTCTACATCGTTTCACCCCCAAGCGGCTCTCAAGACATCGTTGTTAAGAAAGAGCCACCCAAATCTCTCCACTCTAATCTAGTATCTTAATGAGGAATTTTAGGTTACACGTTTCCTTGTACTGTTTTGTGATATGATAAGGAATCCATGCCTGAATATTAGTTGACATTTTTAGTAACAAGTATTCAATGGTATGCAGGGTGAAGGTATTACAGTGTACCTGATACTTGAGAAGTTTTACACCGGCGTTTCTTGGTGGTTCAAAGCAAGATGTTCTCTCAGCGAGAACGAAGACGCCTTATCAATGCTGGCAGCATACTACGAACATTATTTGGGCAGTGATTTTTCAGTCGGTTCCCTTGAAAAATTTACAGTAAAGAAAATACCAGGTATTTCAGATCAATTACTTTTTCCTGTCATATGCACACACTGTGGCGTTTTAAAATGCATGAAACCGAATATTTATGAACGCGTCTTTTGATGCACTAGCTTGAATCAGTTCGTGTTCCAGTATCTGATTATTCAATAAATAGGAGTAAAAGAACAGCTTTTTTACACACCGGTATCCACATTTATTCTTCTAAGGGGTTGAAACATATTGTATTTTGTTTCCTCAAATTATAGGTTGTGATTGTATTTTCTATTTTGGAGTTTTTGTGCAGTGTACTGCATCAAAGAGCAGGAAACGTTCTCGTCGGTGGAAGTATTTTATTATTTATTTTTGCTATTTGTCGCGCCCTACTTCAATGTCACAGTTGTGGGCGGTACAGCGTAAAGTTACCACGCGATGAGGAGTGGCGCCTCGTGAACTGTACTACTGCGATAGTTATTTTTCAGTTTGCTAATACATTGAACTTGTTACATAAATAATTTAATATTCTTTCCAAAATCCTACGCGGGGATTAAAATTTCATATGTGCAATAACATTTTTATTAAGTAAACAATAAAACTGCAGAAATCTGTAATTGTTTATGAATATCAATACTAAAACTCTTGGCGTTAAGACTACTAACTTACTTTTCTGACTAACTTTATCAGTGATAAAATTGGTTTTTATTAAATTATAATGAACACATTCCTCAATTTTAATCGCTTTACGGCGATTTCTGTGGCGGATGTCGACATCACGTCACCTTAACACCACGAAAATCAAAGTTCTAATCTTGTGTGTGAATTTTCATAATTGTGCGTGGGTTAGATTAGTATTCAAGCCAATCCCATATTTGCCTTCTGGTATAAAGCGGGCTGTAATAAGCCACAATTGCAACATTTTTTTGTTCACAGCCCAAAACCCCGAACACGACTGGTTTCGATAATACCATTGGATATAAAATTACTAGAGAAGAAGCTAAACCAAAAGGCTCGTTCTCCGCATTTTACGAGCTAAATACATGGTGAAATTCAGGGTAGCTCTAAAATCGCATACATTTGCATGTGGTGTCATCNCCGCATTTTACGAGCTAAATACATGGTGAAATTCAGGGTAGCTCTAAAATCGCATACATTTGCATGTGGTGTCATCGTGTATCTCCTTCTGACCCCTCCCCCTTTCTTCGACATGAGTGGCGCTTGTTTGACCTGTCCCGTCCCCTTCGCTACGAACTCTCCACACCCCACTATTAAAGAGCGTGATTCCCAGCCTTATTTCTCAGTAGCATTTTCTGTAACTGCACGAATAGGGACTCTTAAATTGTATATTTCGGTTTACCCCCTCTCAATTCTTAATTGTGCGTAGCTTTAGCCATAGTTACACTTAATCCCTCTCTACCTCGATGCAGACCTCCTTGCACGAACACCTTCCCCTGTAGACGCATAGGGCTTAGCTCTGAGACGCAATTAGGTCACGTCCCTACCTCGGACGTGCACTTAAGGAGGTCACCTAGTGAGGGATATGTCTGCGTGCGAGACAAAAATCTATGAGGCGTTACGGACGAAGCCGATCGGCGTATGTAAGGCGGTATCGCCTCTACGCGGAAGGCGCTCAAGTGGCGCCCAGTATTTTCATCGGCGACTCGCCTGAGTGACTTTAAGACGTGACCCTACAGTTTTATTGGACGTGACTCTGTAGAAAAGACCAATGCATGCCTCTATCGTAGTTTCGCACGTATCTGGTTTGTATATTTTGCGATATATCAAGCTGAATAAGCCGTATTCAGCTTGTGATGAGACTGCATTGAACTAGGCATGTTGAATGCAAGGCCGGCATCTTAACCGATAATGTTCATTTTAAGTGCTTGTTTGATATATTTTTTTTATAGTCATCACACCGCCTGTCAGACTACCGCATTATTTTTCATGTTGTGTCAAGTGTATTCATTACAAGATACTGTCGTGTATCGAACAACTGGTATAACTATGAAGGGAGCGGCCGGCTATTTCAGGCTTAACAGTTTGGTCCAGACAGCGAAGAGACACACTCGCCCTTCCACCCCTTCCTCTTGCTCCCGGCCATTTGACGCGAAGAAAGAATTTTGCTTTGCAAATTGTAACTAAGGAAATGTAACCGGGGAGCCTAATTCATTATATAAGTGTAATTAGTATTTTAATATAATCTGGAACATGTTTATTGTAAATGCAATTTAAACGACAATGAATGCGTATTGAATATTGGTATGCCCACTATTTGACGACTGATGCAGACTTGGTTGTAAATACTGGACCTGTCAGATATCAAATGTATAATTTTTAATAGTAACTCATGGTGGTAATAAACAGTTTATAGTGGCTGATTTCAGCTATTTGATTTTATTAATTTCTGGTTCGCAACGGACAATTTGGTAAACATTGACGCTATTCCCCACCTGTGGATTGTCGTCCGGGAGGCCCTACACTGGTTTAAGCAGGGAGNGGGGGGGGGGGGGTGTGACAGCGCCCCGCTTCTAACGCATACTTCCAATATGCGTTACGCGTCAACATTAATTGTAAATATCAAGTGATCGCGATTAATGTCAAGATAGTAAGTTTTGATTGTGATTTTTTTGTGAATTGCTAACAAATAAATAAGGAAATTATTATTAACTATTTTATTTATTTAAGATCTCCTTCCTATAAAGAGGAGGCTACGCCCAGAGACTTTGAAAGATTGAAACAGTAGGAAAGAGGGCCCGATAAAATTATTTTCCCCCAGGTGCTTTTGTGTTGTTGACGGCCATGGGCTCGGGGCTGTACCAGTCTCGACTAGCGTCGGTGTAGTTTGCTCCATGCAGTCCATTTGAGGGGGGGGGGGGATTTCTATTCTTGGTTGGTTCTTTTAACTTTCTAGTCTCTAAGTACAACATTCCGCATTCAACTTTGTGCAGGAATGTTATTTATTGATCAGCTGAAAATAAGCTAATACGATTTAGAAGAGTATTTAGCAAAGTAGAAGAAGACCAACTAGCAGAATATCTACTATACATTTACATTCTCCAGAACCCACTTCAGTTGCTAGAGCTATAGGATTTAATAGTCCGCAAGTAATTCAATCTGGATCTTCTGTGGGAACATTTAGAGAAACATAATCTTTAGGCATCTCGTATTTTCAATAAAGAAGAAATAAGAATACAGACTATAACTAATAAACCGCTCAAAATTTCATCAGTGATAGGCAAAAACCAAGTTGGTATCATTGCTAGTACTGAAAAGGTAAAACTAACAACTGCTGTTTGTTGCTGCAATGAAATAGGTTTCTTCATCCCACCATTTACACTGAAGAGCCCCCCCCCAAAAACTGGTACACCTGCCTAACATCGTGCAGGGCCCCCGCGAGCACTCGGAAGTGCCGCAAGACGACGTGGCATGGACTCGACTAATGTCTGAAGGTATGCAGGAGGCAATTCACACCATGAATCAGGCAGGGCAGTCCACAAATCCAATCTGCGCCAATTTGAGAAAAGGTTGCACGTCTGTCACGTTTAATGATTCTCGTCAGTCGTCGTTTGTCCCGTTCTTTCGCGATCTTCTTCCGGACGCAGCGATGTCGAAGATGTGATGTTTTACCGGATTCCCGATATTCACGGTACACTCGTGAAATGGTCGTACGCGAACATCCAAATGTTATCGCTACCTCGGAGATACTATCTCCCATCTCTCGTGCGCCGACTATAACATCACGTTCAAACTCACTTAAATCTTGATAACCTGCCATTGTAGCAGCAGTAACCGATATAGCTGCCGACCGCATCGCGTTACTCTGATTGGTTCCATACCTCTGTTATTTGCATACGCAAGCCTATACCAATTTCTTTGGCTCTTCAGTGTATTATGCGCGCAAACGCATGCAAGACAGGCAACTTTATGGTGTCCCGTCAGGCTGTCAAGCTTCTTGTACGGATAATGGCTGGATCAATGGGGATGCCTTTCTCCAGTGGCTGCGGTTCTTTGTTGAACAAGTCCAGAAAGAAAAGTCCTGCTAATTCTTGATAATCACGAACCGCAGAAATACATTAAGGTTTTGGATTTTTTCTAAGAAAATAATGTTTTATTTCTCTCATATTCAACTAATATGGCATACAAGACGTAGCCGTCAGATATTGGAGTGTGGGCCTTTGAAATTGTTTTTTTTTTGTACAGGCGATTGTACCTTCCAAAATACCATTCTGGAAGGATGCAATAAGTGGATTTCGATCATCAGGAATTTCACCCAACAATCTTCATATCTTCTCTGATGTTGATTACGCTCCAACTTTTGTTACAGATCATCCATATCGTGGATCTGTTTTACGATATTCGTAATGGTCTCCCTGCTTTTGTAACTAGTCACCAAATTGTGATTCTGCTTCTGATGATAGCAATGGTCAGTCACGGATATTCGTAAATGTCATTCAGAAATTGCTGGTTCATCTTCTATTTCTAGCCTTTCTCAGGTTAGATAGCAAAACTTGAAACGTGTTTCGGTCACAAATCATCGTGCCAGAGAGAGAAGTCTAAATCCAATAATAGTCCGCGTGATATGCGTCCTCCGCCAGTTGCTTACAGGGCTGAGGTCGACCACCTTAGATGCAAAAGAAAATGCTAATGATGGAGTTATCACTAGCGCCTCTGTAAAAGCGCAGCGACGATAAAATTTTTACAAAAGGCGCAAAAAAAAAAGTGTGGGAAAAGTTCGCACGGATCTGCGCAATCGCTTCTCTGAAGAACCGGCAAGAAAGACAAAAATTCTTTGTACATGAAGAGTTCCCTGACGGGTGCGTGAAGAACCCTACACCAAGCCGCCAAAATAAGGCTGGATACAATGCCTCCAGTGCACCATGTAGACCCACGAGTCGTATACAAGTTACGGTGACCACACGGCTCACACTTCTGTGTCCATTGTTTCAATTTGATTTGTTTTAAAATGTATTTACTCCTTTCGCCCTGGCCAGTAATCCATTTTACCCGGGTATGCAGAGCAAAGTAACTAAACTGACATTTTCAGATTTTAAATTTTCAATGTGTTACTGATACTTCTATATTAATTTGTAACTTTTTATTGAATTAACCAAATATTAGTGTAGTATACGCATTTATAGACTGTTCATCGTAAAGTGAGCACTTTTGAGGACATAGTTGAAATTCCATTTCAGCCATTTTTTTTAGCCTTTAACAACCTTTTACAGTAAATGTTTTTGTACGTAAGTAATAAACACAGTCTGTATATTCCACCGCACTCTGAAATTGACATTTAAAACTAAAATAAAATATAATTATTGACTATTATTCCAAATGAGAGTGCTTTCAAAAGTGTATCAACTGATTTATTCTTAATCACTGTAATGTTCTAAGTTAAGTTGTCCACTTTGACTGGGCTTCCTGCGTGTGTGTAGGTAGTACTTTCCCTCTCTTAAATGTAATGTGAACTTGACCTTATTAATTAATCAAGAAAAAGCCATCTTTGAAAATTAAAGAAAAATAACCACAAAAACCACGAGACACCGGTGCCATAAAGTAAAAAAAAAAAAAAACTCTTTTGTGCTTTTATTTTTATAGTTAAAAGCCAAATAACTTGGAAATTTAATATTTTTATAAGAAACGTTTAAAATCTTATTTTTTGCGGAGTAACCTCTCCTTTTCAGACACAATAAAAAGTATACGCATGTCTTTGTTTAAATATTTCAAATATGTGTGAGAATATTGAGATGTGAAGTTGTTCTTGTGAGGAGGAAATATTTTTCTGTTTGGCCTTTAGGCTACAGACACATTTTCTTGATGTGAATCAGGAAGACGTAACCATGTAGCTGTGTGTCTCACATAACAAATATTCAAGACATTTTGTAAGTAATACTGTAAAAAATAATGCTGCAGCACAAAGTATTGCAAGACGAAAAGAAAGTGAAGAATAATAAGATAATTTTACATAGTAATTTTGTAATATGAACGACGTATTAATTTCAAGTCTATCATTTTACACATATTCGTNTCACATAGCAACACTGGCGGAGAGGAGCAAGTTTTGTGCCTGGCGGTTCCAATACTTCCTGAGCTAGTCATGTCAATTCCCAACAAATATATGGCTTTATTTGACGAGCTTGATGCTATCGAGGACGAGTGTCCTAGATAGAGTTGTTGGACTGTGTGACGGAATTGACCAATGGTTCAGGAATCTATTATCTATTTAAAATCTACGATGAGCTTCGCCTATTTAAAAAAAAGGATCCGAACAATACAAAGTGTGCGCAGAGATGTTATGAATGATGGGATGTTGCAAAATATGTGGAAAAGTTGTACACACCTTACGAAAACAGCGATAAAAATGCGGGTCGGGGCTATGAGTGAAAACCATTGTGTTTATTTGTTTTATCGTAGTTCACTTACCTTTCTTGCATAAACAGCACCATCGCCACTGTATAGTGTCACCAGGTCATCACAAACGGTGGTGCAGCCAACTATCTTAAATGGGGAATATTTATGGCAAGCACATAACGCATAATATTTCATGATAATATACACTATTATTTCTTTTCCAACATGTTTATTATGCTACATGTTTCATATCGAGGTATTATTTAGTCTTTGTGACATCATAGGTAGACGTATTTTAATTTTCAACATTACAACATTAATTAAATTGAATAATATGTTGATTGCTATGAATATGGTATGTGTTACTGAGCATCTATGGTTTCAAGTTTTAAATGTGTTTATAAAAGGTTTTATTTAATTTGACACTTAATTTTGTGCAGTTTTCCATGGTCGTATTTTTATTTAAATTGATTTGTGTTTATAACTTTTCGAAATTGGTAGCACTGGCAGTACGCAATATTTTTTTTTTTTTTAACGCAGCTCCAAGTTGAGCCCCATCTTGGCCAGGTTAATTAAAAATTTTATTGTTAAGTAAATGTTATATTTTTTAAGAATGTTTTGAGACTTCTCGGGTGCCACCATTTTAAAAAATATTTTTTGCTTAATTCTACGGGATCGCCCAGGATTGTTTTGGCTTGCCGACCCCGAAAGTGTTACAAAAATATACTTCTAGGCCGCAGCATTGTTCGTGGAACAAAGGAAGAGGGCCACACCGGATATTTATTTCAAAATAAGTAAATTGCAATTATGTATTTCGGTTTACAGAAGAGTTAGTACCTAGGACTCATACCCACCTTAAGACTCCGAGTTGATTAGGCGTGTTCCGGCCTTCAGACCCGATGATTCTAGAGAGGGATAATATTTATTTTATGTTGCCAGGAGAGGATTCCTACATGTTTCGACCCGATTTTGGTTTGTAAGAAACGTCGCCTTGAGACTACGTCTTATCTTTGAGCACTGGAATTTAAATATTGATTTTGCTGTCAATTATCAAACATTTTACCTATATATTCGATGGTGCAAACAAGGTATTAAACCTTTTCTCAGTCATTTGCCTACATATCCCTCACCGTCAAGATGTATCAAGTTCTACCGCTAAGAAACTGAGCTAGGCTAATTTTTCAACATTTTATTTTTATTCAATTGCGAAAGAAAACTATTTTGAAAACACATTAAAGTTAAATTATTTACTGCGGCTCCAGTCTGCAATACCGTTTGAATTTTTCTTTAAAATTCAGATTGATAATTTGTTTTAAAGCTGCGCATTTTTTTCCATAATTATAAACTTAAGATATTTTAAAAGCTGCTCTACATAATTTTGGTTATAAATAAATGTTGCTACACCACATATGTAGTGTTATTTTTTGGTAGATTTGGCTGTAGTTTAAAACCTATCTCAAGGGTATTTCTTAAGCGTAATTTTGTCGAGAGTATTTTTTGTATACAAGTGTGTTATCAAGTCCGGGCCAGAGTATGTACAGTTACCCACCGTCAACGTACTACGTCTGTTGGTATATCTGTCAACTCTCACTATAGGGTGAGTCGTTAATGTATGCTAACCCGGCATGGACGGAATGCTTAGGACAAATAAATAGGAAAACATATATACCTCGTCACCAATTGGTACAACAGGAACCAATGCAATGGGGCACTTACCCGCAGTAACTTCTCAACCGTCCACAATCTTATAAACCTGTTGCCATAGGACATGGACATTAGCCAGGGTATCAGCTCACACGTCATGCACAGCAGTGATACAGGCTGCCTACCTCCCAGTCAACCATTAATCTGCTTTCCAACTAAACCTGTGATTTCTCAGGAAACTGTAGGGATTAGCGGATACTATTAAGGCGACCCTTTTATTTATTATTTAAATGCTGATTACTAACGTGTGATGTCACATTACTTCAAGCGCAGGGTTACAAAGTTCTGAGCAACTGGAGGGTGCCAACCCCTATTTAATGTATGAAGGGCTGTACTCTCTGTAACGCCGTTTAGTGTGATAACCTGGCTTGTAAACGTTTGCCTGTATGCCAATTTTTGTTGCTTAATCGTAAGTCGTTTACAATTTATAGTTCCACAAGACATTTCCAATTGCAATGTTTCAGGGTCTCTACCACCCTCAGAAATCACTTTAGGTCCTATGTCGTATGTGTGTTTCCCTATTTATTTGTCTTTAGGATTCCGCTAATACCGGATTAGCACACATTAACGACTCCTCATATTTATTACACGCCCACTTTAGTAACATACATATATAACTTATCTATTTACTACTCCTCTACATCTATACTATCCCGCCCCATTACAAGAAGTTCGATAAAAAATTATGTGACACCTATAGTGTAATCACAGGTTCTGTAAAGTGACCCCTTTGTCTGAGTGGTTAGCTTGCTGGGCTCTCGCCATGGCGATCAGAGGTCGAGCATTCTTATGGCCGCAACATCGTAGATGTTGCCGATGGTCCGTATGTTTTCTTGGTATGCTCCCGTCTCCCCCACTACTACATTCCGCTGCTTCTCCTTTCCCGTCTCAATTCACACCCATTGGTGTTATACAAACCTAGTGTTTTACTGTCCTTCAAATCTCTCTACTCAAAAATAAGCTCCGCAATTGTATGGAATAGGTCCTAAATTAACAATAATAGTAAAATTTTTTTGAAAGCTACAGAAATTCACAATGTTTTGAGTGTGTAATACTTCCACAATTTGTATTAAAACATAGGTCATGAGAACGCAAAAAATTGAGGGGGGGGGAGGGGACCATGACTCCCATAACCAATCCTTGGGCACAAACCACTACTGGCTGCAAGACAGTTGCCGTTTAAATACCCGTATATTCATCTCTATACCAACTTAAGTCAAAATTATTATCTTCTTTTGTAACTTGGACTTTTGTTTTTATTTTAGTTCAGCCTATAGGCGCCTACAGGTAACAATAATAGTAATAAAGACCACACTAAGAGAGCAAAATGATTTCAAACATTCCTCTGAATAGCTGAATAGTTGACGCTAACAGAACTGCACTCAAATTTGACCGTTAAGTTAGAACTGTTACAGCAAGCAGCTGAAATAAGTTTACAAAGCTACTAACTGCATAGGCATGTAGGATCGTGTACTCTTTAACACTTCAAATATGCGTTTTGTTTACTGTCGTAAAACGTAATTAATATATTAAATACATACCTTAAAGCCTTCAAAACATATTTATTCACATTTCATTGAGATACGTCATAGATATTTTAATTAACAACGTACCAGATTAGGTTTACTGTAAACTGCATATTAACCCTTGAAGCTTTTGGTTTATATGTTTTGAGTTGGTCACTGGCACGATTTATTCGTATGCAAAAAGGGTATACGCAAACGAGTAGTTCAAGCACACCCTGAATCATCCAAACACGTGTAACGTACTTAACAAATATCCCAGTTTCCATAAGAAGTTCATTATTTGTCGTACTCAGGCATGCAAACTTGCACATACAAACTCGGATGGAATATGCGATCTTTTAATTTTCACTATAGCCTACTATTTATCTGAATTGAAAATATTTTCAATAGCAGCAGTATTTACCTATATTGTAATTATTCAAAATCACGTGTAATATTTATGTTAACAGCTTTCTGTAGCTCTGCCTGCTCTCCAAGCATTTCACGCTTGCATTGTTTGAATAACAGTAATCAGAATTAATTCCTTGAAACTCATTAAAAATAATTGAAAAAAAAAATATTATTTTTAAATAAAAACTTGAAGACTGCAACTTTATAGGAAAAAATTTTGTATAAATTATGTTTCCCAATGATAACTATGTTAATCCAATGATTAGGTTCGTAAAAAACACACAATATTAAGAGTTTCTTATTTTATAAACTGTACACTGCTGTATGGTTTTGTTCATGCGTTTCATCGTACAATTTCCACGGTCCATTTTTAAACTAAAAAAAAAAAAATCATTTCGAGTGATATTTTACGAATCACGCATGGCTATATTTCGTCGACAATAATTCGTATTGCTCTAATATGCATGCTGTAAAAGAAATTCGAATACCAGCAGGCACTTTTGTAAAAATGTAACATTCATATTATACGGGATGTATGGTAGAATGTTTTAATATATCTGTACCGAAATGAAAACATTATAGTCAAGTATTTGAAACATTTCTAAATACAGTCTTGTTAACGTGGAATATAAATAAGTTTACAATATATTTTCCTGTAGTTATTGGAACAAATTAATGCAAGGAAAAAAATTACCTTCAGAAATGATTTTGGTTAACGAAAGAAAGCATTAAAATGATTTTCTCCGATTTTGGCAAGTTTTATTAATTTTACTGAATTCCTAACTGGGACTCTTCGCAACTGAATTTAATTGATTGGTGTATCATGTTCAAAGTAAAAAACACGTAGACAACAAATAGGTACATTGATGAGAATTCAAAATCTTACACCATTCAGAGTTTCGACGCACTAATTTTCAATATAAACATGCTATATTTTTAATTCAGGTTTTATAATTAATAATTTATTTTACGAGGCATTCCTTACTAGATTTGCACTTAGTTGACTGTTAGGCAACTTTAGCACTCATGAGTTTGATTAAAATATGGTGCTTATACAAAAAATGAATGAGGAAGGAATAGCGTTTTTAAAAACAATTTTTGTTCGATTGCAACACATCCTTTAAACATTTTTTTCTTTCGACCACATAAGACAAACCCATTCTTTATCGTAGTTTAATTCTGTAGGCAATTTACGGTAGAAGTTTAACATACTTTCATCAATATGTCATTCAATACCATTTTGTTGCGATTAACGATAAGTAAAATTAGTAAACTGGGAAGAGGTTTGATGAATGCAGTAAAATTAGTAAACTGGGAAGAGGTTTGATGAATGCAACTAAAACGCCCATTTGTATAAAATTCAAAATTTATTATAACAAAGTGTATAACATTATCCCTCCACACTAAAAAAAAATCACTTATCAAAATATGTTTACGTATATAAACCACAGAGGCTTCACTAGTGACAGCAAACTTACTGCAGTGCTTGTTCAGGAAATACTGGTAAGTCACTAAGGGATGGAAGCCCTCGCATTTTTTCACTCAGTCAATCCACCACCTCGCAGTTCTTCACATCTCCTTCACAGCAAAGCGCCCACAAGTATACAATGGAAGAGTTATGATTATAAAGGAAAAATAAAACTACCTTAAGAGAACATGCTGGGCAGGTTATAGGCACTTTGAGAAATAGTTGTTTAGGTCAACCAACACTTAAAAGTTTGCCAAAATCAATTCATAATTAATGGAATGTTCTATTGAATGAAAGAGAGATAACCAAAACTTATTTGGCTCTGCAAATAAAATATAAAGTCAAATTATCTGTAATTATTTTCAAATTAATATTAAAATATCTGTAATTCAAGTGTTATCTATGATCGTATTTCGTTTTTTCTATTGGTTTTTAATTGTTAGTAAGTATAAGGCAAAGGTAATGTAATGGGGTAACACTTGGGAATGCATAGATTCGTCTCCAGTGGTACGACAATTATACAATTACAATACTACTACACTGTAGGATTAATGGATGTACAAATTATTAAATTTTAAACGAAAGTAAAGAAGATTATATTTTATGGCGTCTTCCATTATGATGTTAATTTATTACCTGCCATTCGGAAACACATTTTATTTCTTGTAAAAATAGCAGTATACTTCTCAAATGCGAAGGCCAAGAAAATTAATTTTAGTTGCACCCTTAAAAAAAAATTGCAATCCTACTTGAATAATGGACCTCTCGAAGTACGCGTTTTATAAATATGTGCTGATTATTATTGTTTGGGCTAACAGATTACTTGCTCGCTAAACCTTTCGTCGGGCACTCTTCAATCAAATGTCTTCGCAGGCCAAGCACATTTTTCCTTCGCGTGTCACCGACATCGTGTGTCGCGGTAGAGAGAGAGAGAGAGAGAGAGAGAGAAAGAGATCTGGAGTGTCTCCTGGGGAGATATCCTCGCGCTCAGGGCCGCAGAGCACGCCGAAACTAAACCCCGTCCAGCTGCAGTGGAACGAGCCAGGAAGTCTGCATCCCCCGCCAGCAACACAGCAGGACGTCGTTCTCGCAGGTTGGGCCGGGCGAGGCGTGGCTGGCTGGAGGTGCGAGTTGCCTTGCTGGGGGGAGGGAACAGCGGGGAGGACGGGGCCCCCGCTAGCAGCACTCGGCCGCGATGTGAGCCACTATGTTCGAGACGAACTGGAGCAGCACCTGGCTGCGGTCCTTGCCGCTCTGCATCACGTCCTCGTGGCTCGCTTCGCCCTTCTCCGAGTAGTCCGTGATGCACTCGTTCGTGATCAGGCTGAACGCGAACACCGTCATGTTGCAGTGCTTCGCCAGGATCACCTCGTGCACCGTGCTCATACCTGCCACACACCATCCTACTACTTTAACTACTACTTACGTCAGCTGTCGCTCCTTCACGCAGTCTTCCAATTCCTTTAGTGTTTCGTTTTTCATAATTTGTATTTAGCGTTTTGCATGGTCTCGTCGGAACACCACGACATTCAAAAACTGTCTAGCAAGTCATCCTAATATTATTTTAGTGTTATTCTAAGATTATAAAACTAGGAAGTCTTAAAATAAACCGGTAATTATTCTTGGAAGTTGTGTGTCGTTTAAAATTTAAAATTAACAATATAAAATAAAATGTGACGTTAAATTGATACCTAACAAAAATTTTGTCATGGGAAAATATATATTTCAAGAATACTTCAGCAACTTTCTTTGTGAATTTCGTATTTATTGTGAGTACGATACATCACATTTGGTTATTCCAGTAACCTCACCTATATATATATATATATATATTTAAAAGTTTCAAACCATTAAAACTAATATGGCGGCGATTTAGTAATCTGCATTTTGTAATTTGTTATTTGCCAGTTTCGAAGTTGACAAACCGCAAAACGTAAATTACAAAAATACGTCATAGATTTTGTAGACAAAGCGGGTCACGTGACCATTTTGCTAACAAAAAGAGCAATTAGAACACGGCCACATACTGTGTTATGAGAAACCAACAAGGTTACGGTCTCCCATTGCAGATCTCAGTGGTAAGTTATATTAGGCTCTTTTAAAATAGTAATAAGTACCTTTTATTGGAATACTGCATCCAACTGCAACTTGCAGAATTCATTTAAAAGTAGTAGGCCCACTCACACCGCCAAATTTGCCAGAAAAGTAGGATTTAAGTTGCATACGAAATAAGTTTTAACACTGTAAATTTTTTGGCAAGTTTCAATTATTTAAATGAAGAGAGCAATTTTAATCACAATTTAAAAGTGTTTACATCCTAAATGGTTCAGATAGTACACTTTGCAAACTCCCCCCCCCCTTCCTCAAGTAAAACGATCATAATTATAACTCTGAATGTATGTACTAAAAATTAATAATAATAGACCTATTAAAAAATATTTATAATAATTGATTTTTTGCACATATAGTTAGTTAAAAAATTATAATTTTCTGTTTGAAATGGATTTATTATTTAAATATTTGCAAACTGTATTACCAAATTTTATTACATACATACCATTAGAGTAATTATGATGATCTTGCTTTATAAAGTTATTTTTGCAAAATGTGCTTTCTGAAGCATCCAGAATGTAAATACTGGATACTTAAATTTTGACTAAAAATATACATTTTATTTTTAAAACTTTTAAATAAGTAAATCGAAGCAAAATATTTTTCATTGTTACAAAATACGTACCGTAAACCGGGGTTACTTTGCACCACTCGAAATTTTCGTTTTAGTGAAATTTGGCAAAGAAACAGGACTATAGCTAGATATTTAAAATGTTGAATGTTATCTACCCATGAAATGTTCGCTACCATTTCACCAAATGGCAGATAAACAAACATTTTTAGTGGTGCGATGTCACCCCAACAGGTGCAGAGTACCTTCCGTTTACGGTATAAGTTTTCTTCTTTCATATGCTTTCCTGGCATACTTTTGTGACAATTATGGTAGTCTGTGTTCTACTTTTTAACGAATTCTACATGTTGCAAATTCACGCGCTGTGCTCCATTAGAAGCTACTACCGATTACTACCAGTGATAACTGGCATACGTATAAGGTCTGACAAAAGTGACCTTGCTTGCTGCTAGAGCCGTAGATTAATGAGGTAGACCGATCTCGCTGGCTGCGCACAACCAATCTCCGTGTCCCGACAGTGAATTGCTTTTCTGCCAATACGGCTAGCAAAAATGGAGTGGATTGGATTTGAGGTTAGAACACTGTTTAATAAACAAGTGCTTTCAGATGTTTTCAGACTTCCTCTAACCAATTTGTAGTGCAGTTTGATTAAATTAATATTGGTAAAAGTATTTTATCAATATAATAGTGCTTGTCATTTAAAAAATCACGATATAAACAAACAAGTTGATCACTGGCGACCGTGTGATTTGGCAGTTGTGTTCCTTTAGGGTAGGCAAATGTTGGGAACATGAGCAGAAGACAATAAGCGGCCTACCTCATACTTAGTCTATGGCTAGGGCAGCATGGCAAAGTCGCTGCGACCAGTAGGTGCATTAACCTGCTTTTAAAACGGTAACTTGTACTTAAATAACAGTACTTACGATATATTCAACGTTACGGCACTTGTTAAGACACTTCATAAGGAATTGGTAATGCACGAAATCTTTACATCCTTTATCCCTGAGTAATGAAAATGGCTGCAGATCTTTTGTAAACAAATCTACCAGTTTGTAATTATTATTTATCGTTGCAGTTGCAATGATATTTCATTTTGTAGCAGAGAAAGAAGATAATTTCGCCTGACTTAATCTTGACAAATTCCTTATTTAGAACTGTAACCGTTTCGTTTTGGCAAAGTACAATCGAGGTAGAACAAATGTAGGGGCGTGCTTCTGCAAATATTACCGAATCACTTCTTCAGCTTCTTTTTGTGGTAGAATTATAGACGAATGACTGTTTCGGAATCTTTTTTCGTTTGCGGAATTTCACGTGTGTGAAATATTCCCCTTCATTGGGCGTGGAAAAATTCCGCATTTCACTTGGTGGGCCGATTGTAATTATCATGAATTTTAAATGCCCTCATTAAATAAAAAACAACAAATAAAACATAAAATTAATATGTAGATCGATGACGTCAGTACGCGGGGAAACTGCACTCTCCAAATGGTCGCCGGAATAACTGTTCACTCATTTGTAAATTCACGCCCCGAATCACCAGCTGCCGGTGGTCGTTAAGCTCGCGTTACAAAACTGGCGATAAAGGTGCGTTTTTTCCCTAACCTACCCTAATTGTAAGTGTTAAGCGTGAGCCCGAGGTGGGAACGGGAGCTAAGTGCGTCTCAGGGCTACACCCATATGCCTACAAGGGAAGGAATTCATGTAAGGGGGCATGCAGATAAAGGGAAAAACCGGCATAGACACAGCAAAAACCCTTTCAACAGGGAAGAATTCAAAATTATTACACGCATTATTAGAAAATGCTGCAGGAGACAATAGGTAGGAGCCATGCTCTTTATTAGTAGGTAGAGAAATACTAGTAGATAGGGTAAGGTGCGTTTTTCTCCGAGTGTGTATTTAAAGGGAGGCGTGCATCCTTGGTTCTCGTCAGCCTTACCCCTCTCCCACTGTACCATCCTCGGCTATCGTACGTGCTGTGTGCGCAGCTTGTTATCTCGGGAGCGGTGCGTAAGAGACGACTATCTTCAAAGTGCACTTGCTTCCGCAGCGCATTTCACGGCGCAACGCGTATGAAAGGAACTTCTGTTCTCTGCGGTAACCATAGACTAAAGATGAGGTAGGCCGATCTCGCTGGCTGCGCACAACCAATCTCCGTGTCTCAACATTGAAATGCTGTTCTGCCAACAAGTCTACCCAAAACGGGATGGTTTGGATACTGATTTGCAAACAAATGCTTTGAGATGTATGTATGTATACTTTCTCTGAACAATTTGTTGCGCAGTTTGATTAAATTCAAATTGGTAAAAGTATTTTATTCATATAATAGTGCTTGCCATTAAAAAAAATTTAAGATGTAAACAAACACGTTCATCATTGTTGACTATGTGACTGACAGTTGTGTAGGTTTGGGGTAGGTCAATGTTGGGTACATGTGCAGAAGACTAATAGCGGTTTACTTCATCTTTAGTCTATGGCGGTAACAATCTCAGGCTGCTTGTAAACAGAGTAACTGCCAGCAACAGTTCTTTTCAAGTAGCTGTGATTATATCACCCCATTACAGAGTTGAGATATTTGGGCGGCTGTTAACGAGGTCTTCAGAGCCGATGGGGTGAATTGAGGAGAGAGTGGAGCAGCTGCGGAATGCAAGGGCGGTGGAAAAGGGAATATCCCCGAGAAAACCCACCAACCAGCATCATCGTCCGCTACGATTCCCACTTGCAAAAATCCGGGAGTGACCCGGCCGGTGATTGAACCCGGTTCGCCTTGGCGGGAGGCAAGCAGTCTAACCGCTCAGGCATCGCGGCCCCATGCTGCCATTGATACATCGCTCATCTCTACTGAGCACGTACACACCCCGCGAGTAAGCGCGTGAGCCGTCGTAACGCACAAGAGCGAATATACTGTTTTTTGGACATACTATTAGGGGACACAATAGCAAAATTGCCTGCAAAATCTATGTTACACGCGTATCTAGGTAAATAAATGCTTTGGAAATAAAGTTTTTTCCCTAGGAAAGGTAAAAACAATCCTCTACAGCCACCAATTTTTACTTTTATCCTATAAAATATATTGTAAAAAAAAAGTAAGACTTGCATTTTTTATGCTTTCGTGCGTGGTTTCCTTAAGTGAAATGGTAAAGGTAAAAAGTGGCATCTGCAATTTAGTCCACTGGCTTTCATTGCGTTGTATAGTCCACTCACGGTTACTTCCTACTTCCAGGATGTTCCTCCGCCCCATGCAAACAAAGCTGTAGGTCTAGAAAATTACACCCAAGGTACCACACATCGCATTCGTGCGTACTCAGTGTAATGATATTTTGTATTAGCATTAACTGTTTCTTTCTAGGCTTTATCATCACACATATATTCATTCTGTTTTTATTCAAATTAATTATACATGAAATATTATGATTTATAGATAAAATATTAGTGAAAGACCCAAAATAAGATAATTTTATGTTAACACGAGTATTAAACACTTGTGATACACGGCATATTCTGGAAACAACCAAGAACGTAATACGCCCGGTAATTGATCACAGGTTTGTTTTCAAAAAGTGACAAGAAACCTTTAGCAGAGTACGTGAGCAGAGTAGAGTAGGTATACTGACCGACAGCGTTGGCGCCCATCATCTTCATCATGCGCAGCTCACCGATGGTCTCGTAGGTGGGCCCGCCCACGCAGGCGTAGACGCCCTCGTGCACGTGCTTGTCCAGCGACAGGCTCTTGGCGATGCGCTTCGCGTCGGCGCGCAGTCGCTCGTCGTACGCCTTGTTGAGCGCCAGGAAGCGAACCCCCCACCTGCGCACACAAGCACACGCGCGCGCCTTGCCTCAGAACAGACGTCCCTGCTGCCCAGACCACTGCAGCGTTCTTTTGCACAGCACGCGGCTAAACACCCTACCTAATTTAAAGGCCTCAAGGAAAAAAAAAAAAAAAACAAAACATATCGGTACAAAGTAAAGAATTTATTCTGGCCGTGTAAAGCTACACACTTGGAAGTTTCAATTTAAATGGTTTTGAAAAAGTAAATTTGTCAAGTGGTGTCCCTCGCTGTCGATGCACTGCTGAAGGAGAGTTCGGAAGGATGCCACCACTCTTGCCAGAATAAATTATTTACTTGGTACAAAAATTCTTTTTTATCAGCCTTTCAAATTAGGGAAGGATGTTTTGGCGCATTCTGTATTATGTTGTTCATGGTAAACTGAACATTTTCTCCCCCGCCGATCTCTCGCATGGCCCCGAAAGACCGCGCTGCCGTGAAACCGAGAACCGAAGTTCCCATAACTAGCTAAGTGGGTTTGCAAGGAGGTCGCCAAAACAATGAGAAAGGCACGAAATTAATAAAGTTCATCAAATAAAAGAACTAATGGAAAGTTCAGATTCGTAGTGTAAGAAGAAAAAAAAGAGTTCCTTTAACCGTTCATGAAATTTGTATTTTAAAAATTCACAGCACAACTTTGGATATAGTACGCTTTTATAATATTGACAGTTTTAAATTGGGCAATTTCAATTTTGCGCTTACACGATTCAACTATTACGTACATCAATTTTAGTAGCAAAAAATTAATCAATTTTATTTATTTATTTATTTAATTTTCTACCTTTTTGTAGTACGTATTACGTCGAAATGACAACAGGCCATTTGCAATGTTCAGATCACGGCGGCGATAACAAATACATTGTGTAGGCTATTTTGCAGTGTCAATTATTTCTATTGCTTACATTCTTTATTGGGAGAATTGATTTGCACCACTCTGGTTCCCGGAGGGCTAGAGCCAGTGAGCTCGGAAGGCCAAATGTTTCTACTTGCTTCATATGAACTAAGGTAATAAGTACAGTTACTGCTTAATATGAAGTAGGTAATAGCGCGTGGATCTTCGGGCTCGCTGTCGCTCGTTAGTGGCGCAGATTTGCATCCCATTAGTTTGCACAGGTGTGCGCAGGAGGGATGCAAAAGGTGCAGCTGCACCCCGCATTTCACCACGTCATTGGGAAAATAAAGAAGAATCTTGCCAATTTCGCATTTTCACTCTAACAGTCTGCACGTTTGAAATTAACCCTGTATAAAAAATATGTTTAGCATAGCATAAACTATTTGCAGTGGATATGTTTAAATATATTATTACTTCGTATTTTTAATCTCGTAAATGTAGGTCTTTATTTTGCGGTTTGAACCCCATTCCCCTCCTTCCATCCTTCTCATTTACTAACTCTGCGCACGCCTATTACACAACAGGGAATCGGGCTTCAATCACTATCCTATCTATTCGGCGCGCCTTCCTTTGTGAACACGCAACGTTTCACTATCAGGACGCAGGCTACGGGGCGCTGCTAACATACCCCTGGCACGTAGTGTAGTATACTTGTAAATATGGTTTTCAAAAACTTTAATTATTTTATACCTTAATATTCTTTACATTTTCCACTACTAATCTCTAATTTAGTTATTCAGAACATTTTAATACCACATTAGCCCCATTTGCAACATAAATTGTCGATACGATAAAAGAGTACTATACCCGAATTCCAGATCTGTGTAAAATTTCTTATAAACAGAAACATGCAAAATTCACGCTGTTTTTATTAGACAATCTAGACTCCCAACCCTTCTATGTTCGCACTGGTATTGTCATTCAACTACAGTTTTTTTGACGTACTTTTAATAAATCAAGGCCAGCAAGGCCACGGTCACACGAGTGATCTGATTCTCCTGTAAATCTGTTTGACAGCCACGTTTGATCAAGTTTGAGAACAGAATTTGTTTCAATTGTTACTCCCTTATAACTGAATGCAAACAAAAAATCCTATCCTAAAATACCTTCCTTATGTAATTATTTATAATAGCTTTCAACGCTTTTTAATGTTTGGTATTTTTTATTTTAAAACAACTTAACTTATTTCGATTACAATACTTTACTGGATACTGTATTTTTTATACTTTGCGTTTTATTTATTTGAATGAATGAATGACTGGATGCAGAAAATCTCTCCAATTTCAGCCATCTTATTCATACTATCTGTTTACCTCATAGAAGCCATTCGGAGCGCAACAAAGAAGAAAAGTATTTTTTATATACTTGCACGATAGGTTTACTTTGAACTAGAAAAATGACTGCGTTTGGAAGAAGTTAGGAGCCAATGTAAGGAAGCTGTAGCCACATCTACACAAAAACAGCAGGAAGTTAAATAACACGGCTCGAGGATGTTCAGAAGTGGGCAGCAACTACTCGACCAAGCTAAGCGAGCAGCCGGGGAGAGTTGAGACATGAGCGCTAGTGTAACTTACGAGAGGGGAAGAACAGAGGCGAGGCAATTCCCGGATTTAGCATGTAAGAATCGTGCCGTACGATGCCGCTGGTCGGCGGGTTTTCTTGGGGGTCTGCCGTTTCCCCCACCCTTACATTCCGACGCTGTCCTGTTCTCAACTCGCATCACCTTCATCGGCTCTCAAAACCTCGCTGTTAATGGGTAGTATCCATCCGATCTTCGATTTTATTGCAAATGTTCGTAATGAAAATGTATTACTAGATACAAATAACTCAAAGCTAAATATAACAGAACTACTTAATGATTTTTTAAAATTTGAATGATTTCAATTATGCTTGTATTTTTCCTTGTCAGATAGACGTTATTAAATAATTAAGTCATTTTTTATTACGGTTACAGATGTGAAACTAATCACGTAAGAAACATAAGTCGGATTTCGAAATAACTGCTAAGATGTTCCCTATGCCAACCCACTTTATCTCGTCCTAGAAGACGGAAGAGAGAGAACGGCGCGACATTTTATAGTTCAAATGTTCTCCGGACGCACGCTTGGCTCGGTCGAGTCCCACGATCTCTGTGCAGGCAGAGACGGAGGGAGGTTAAATGCTAATGGGAACCAGGGCTTGCTCCGGCTTGCCGTAACATCAAAGCGAGCTAGGCTCAGGAAGACAATTTTATGGATGTGGCGAGGGGAGGGGTTTAGCTTCTCTTTTTCGCCACGTTTCAAATGAAAGATAACTGGGTGGACAAGGGCCCCTCACGGGGATTGTAATACCCCGGCGCTGAGGAGCTTGCTCTAGTGATGCAAAGCGGCGGCGATAGACACCTACCTGTCGTCGTTGGGGCCGCGCAGGGGGTTGACGCCGGCCAGCCCCAGGAAGTTGATGTGGTCCTTGATGATCATGATGTCGCCCACCTTGTAGCCGTCACCCAGCCCCCCGGCGGCGTTCGTGATCACCAGGTGCGTCACGCCGACCAGCTTCATCACCCGCACCGGCATCGCGCACTGCAAGCACACGCAGCGCGTAAATGCCGAGCACACGAGTATGCCTTTTTTTCCCTAGCACAAAAAGTGTGTCGGCAGAAACAAAATAAATTGCCAGACAACGGAATGAAGAGAGATGAGAACATAATAGCGTCTTGTGAAATGAGATTCCTTAAACATGTGGCTGGAAATACCTTAATAGACAAAACAAGCGAGTGAAGAGATTTGGGTGGCTCATAACATCGAGGTCTTGAGAGCCGATGAGGGTGAAGCGAGGCGAGTATGGAGCAGCGCCGGAATGCAGGGGTAGGGGAAACGGGAGATCCCCGAGAAAACCCGCCGACCAGCGGCATTTTCCGGCGCGATTCCCCACTTGCGAAAAACCGGGGGTGACCCCTAAAGGAATCGAACCCGGTTCGTCTTGGTGGGATACGAGAAGTCTAACCACTACACTACCGCGGCCTATGTACAAAAAAGAAACTATGACATTCGAGCGGAACTAAATATACAAAACATCGTTGACATAATAAAACAATATCAAGTAAGATTGAAAGAACACACACATAGTTTGTCAGACACAAGAATTGCAATAATCTTTCAGCAGTATAAGCCAATAAGTAGAAAATACCAAGGAAGGCCAAAGAAGAGACGGCTGAATTAATTTTAATGGAGACGAAACGGGTCACTAGACTCAATCCCTGGTGAAGATGAAGATGATGAACAACAGAAGTCTAGAAACTACGGGGACAGGTGGGTAGCCCCGGGCATGTTATGGTTTACACAATTCCCGCTAGATGGCCTCCATATACCACGCAGTTTGCTTTCAGTTGAGCGAGATTCGCTCAAGGGCGTGGATGTTGAGTCATTTAGTGGTGTTTAGTAAGGATTTCTACGACGTTGGTTATATCTGGATACGTATAACGGGGCTGGTGGGCGAGTGTAAACGATGCCCGACATGTTTTTTTTTTAACATTCTTACGGGGATGCATATACTGGTAGCCATTAAAATGCTATAGTAATCAGGTATAGCTAGTGCACTGCGTGTGACCACGGATACTTAGGAAGAGGTTAGCTGCAAACTCATCGTCTGACATGAAAAACATAACTAATTTACGTTCAGAATGTAGGTGCTAATCTATTTTATGGGGTCGTATTTTACATTTGTGAGGCATGGCATTCATACCGAAATTCAAAGGAAGATGAACAAACAGGGTTTCCTGAATGTGAAGATTGGATTAAGAAACGCTGTGGATCACGTGTTGAGTGGTGGAATGAGCGTAGGCTATGAAAACAGAACATTTTCAGAAGAATAAATTCTCACGTTCCAAATGATTGTTAACCCCCAACATAAAAGCATGAAGGAGTAGTTTCGAAAACTTTTGTCATTTCTTCTAGATGCCACCAACAGAAAAGCGCATCGAACAAGGAAAGCTCGAAACTAAATCTTAACTTCAAGTCCCTATAAATAAGCAATGGAGTTGAGGACCCGACGAAAATCCAAAACTCTGCCACAAAGAAAATCCAGCACAATGTCATTGTATGTAGGACAGTAAGTTAAAGCAGTGCCAGAGACGAGAGCCAAAGATGAAATCTTCACCGGCAAAGAAAATAATGTGCATAATTTGTTGTGAAACTTTATAAGAAAACTGAATTCGGCGCTGCACGTGAAAGGGTTGGGCACACGAGGAATCTGCTGGAGTTGAAGCAGATAATTTATCCTTTTACTGCGATATGTGCATGATAAGAAGTGATGTGTCCGAGGATATCCGACGAATATCATTACAATTAAAAAACTTCACTACCAATGTAAATATCGATGAAGTTATAAAATGGTATGCCTTTGTATTGACACTGTATGCATATATTATGCTTCAAGGATAATATTAGTGGATAATTTTGCTAAATATATATAGAACGTTTTGTGATTTATGCAACGCTTAAGTGTACGCAGCTACCCACCTGCCGCTTATGGAAGAACCTAGCAGTCAATCGAACACGAACCAGCGTGCGAAAGGCAAACAAATGGACAAAAGAAAATGATTAACCAGGAAATAATCTTTCTTCGTTTTGTGTTAAATGTGGTTGATGTCAGAGATTACGGAACCGATCTAAAGTAATGTAAATGAATACAGTTAATTTAAATACTCAACGAGATCTTACATTACAATTGCCTTTAAACTTTGAAGATAAAACTGTGGTGGGGGAGAAAATTCCCCCAAGTTAATTTTAATCTTATCACTGAATCTCTCTCTTTACTGCAAGTTACATTGTTGCACGCGCGGTTATACGAAAACGTAACTCTTATTTTCATGTAGGCGGGAAAACTCACAACCATTCATTTCTGCTTGCCTTAAAGATTTACTTTTGCTGTGATCAAAACATAAATTACATCCTGCAGAAGCAATGCGTATTATAAATACGTTATGGCGATTCATGGAAACTGTAAACCAAATATCGACGCATCTAGGTTAACAAAAATTGTTTAGGTGCCCACTTGTTTTCCTTTTTACCCCCTTTACTAAATTTAGGGAGTGATAATTCATATGCTAACCGCCTTTCTCACACCGGCTAGCTGTTACCGACGTCACTACAATATGGCCACGGTATAATTACAACTTTTAAAATAAAATCTATGAAATATTACGCTTTTCTGTTACCATAAAATTATTTTATTTTTGGTTGAATTTTAGCTTTTACTTATATTTTGACTACAAATATTATTATTTAATTTATAATTAATATGAATATAAACTGAGAGAAAATAGGTGCGTTGATAGTGCCAAGTAAGAAATAGTCCTCGTGAAAAATATTAAAAGTGAGTCCGCACAAACGCGGTGTGCTGTCCCTTTGGTGTAATATTATTGAGAGAGTTAAGCTTTGTTTGCACGTGGCGGAGGGAAAGCCAGCAAATAAAACTTGATCAGGGATTTTAAAAAGTTGCATGTAACCACGAATTGTCCATTCATGGTTCCTGCCAACTTTTCTGAAGCCTTGCTAAATTTCTGCTTCCAGGATATTTCTCCGCCTCAACGCATAAAAAGCTTAACCGAGTCTATACAAATACACGAAAGGGACAACGCATCGTATTTACACGCACTCTGTTTACTGAAATTTTACAGGAGAACTATTTCTTACTAGGCATTACGAACAAGCTTATTTTCGGGGTTTTTTTTTCATATTAATTATAAATTAAATATTACAACGTAAGTTTGTAATATAAAGATAAAATTTAATTAAAAGTTTAATTCAAACAAAAATAAGGTTAAACAGAGGTATAAAAACGCTTATGATAAAGTGTATATTTAGGAAACAACCAGGCGTGGGGCGATATTTCAAAAGTTTGATTCAAAAAAGTGTGTGAAGAAATGGCGCATATACTACCACCACCACCACGCCACGGTAGGATAGAATGTACCGGTCTTCAAGAGGAAAGCTGGCGCGGGCTACGCGTGGGTGCAAGAGCAACTGCGTCGCCTCACCTTCCAGACGGGGTATCCCTCGTAGTAGTGAAAGCGGCCCTGCATGCACAGCACCTCGACGCCGTCCAGTAGGCCGAACACCAGGTGCCCGTCGTGCCCACTCACCGTCGACACCGGGAAGTTGGGGATGCTGTGGTACGAGAAGCTCTGCTTGTCGCCCAGCGAGTCCGCCAGCACGCCTGCAACAGTCACCGCATTCGCCAACACTTCCATAGCGAGAGAGAGAAAGAGATAAAGAGAGAATGAGAGAAAGAGATAAAGAGAAAGAGAGTGTGAGAGAGAGTGCGTGTGTGTGAGAGAGAGAGAGAGAGAGAGAGAGAGTGTGTGTGTGTGTGTGTGTGTGTGTGTGTGTGTGTGTGTGTGTGTGTGTGTGAGAGAGAGAGAGAGAGAGAGAGAGAGAGAGNGAGAGTGCGTGAGAGAGAGTGCGTGAGAGAGAGTGCGTGAGAGAGATTGCGTGAGAGAGAGTGCGTGTGTGTGCGTGTGTGTGCATGTGTGCGTGTGTGTGTGTGTGTGACTGTATGTGTGAAGAGATTTGGGTGACTATTGACATCGAGGTCTTCAGAGCCGGTGACGGTGACGGTGAAGCGAGGCGAGCACAGAGCAGCGCCGGAATACGAAGGCGGGGGTACGGGAGATCCCTGAGAAAACCCACCGACCAGCGGCATCGTACGGCACGATTCCCACATGCGGAAATCCGGAGGTGACCATGCCGGGAATCGCACCCGGTTCGCCTTGGTGAGAGGAGTAGTAGAACCACTCCACCACCGCAGCCCCACTTCCGTAGAACAGGCGGGCAGCCTACAGAGATAAGTTTGGTTCACAATTTGAAGCTACGTGTGCACAAGAACTGACCGCCATGTTTTCGAACCTATTGGTTCGCTACTACGACGCATAACAGGTCGTGTGAACGAGACTTCCTGGAAATTTCATTTCATGTGCGGGCGAATTAGGCAACGGCCAATCGGAGCAGAATATAAAATTTTCAGCGAAGCTGTTTACTTAGAATTGATGAACAGTTATGGTGCAAAAACGAATAAATGTCTTAAGATACAAATTTAAAGAAAATAACAGGTTACAGTTTACTAGAAGAAATTGTTGAAGTTATTCACATCTTTAAGATTGCGAAAACAAATATTTTAAAGAAAATCGAAAATGCTAAATATTTTTAATCCCTGTCCATTTTAAACACAGTATCACAATATGTTACGAAAATCCATTATCTACCAACACTGCCAAATGNTTTTAATCCCTGTCCATTTTAAACACAGTATCACAATATGTTACGAAAATCCATTATCTACCAACACTGCCAAATAACGTTTGACTCGTCACGAAATTTCATCGTTTAAAAAAACCACGTAATAATTCAGTTGCGTATCAGTTTACGACGAGAATTCTGATCGTTTGAATGTCCCACTGTCATGTCCTGTGCTCTGTGCCTAAGATNTTTTAATCCCTGTCCATTTTAAACACAGTATCACAATATGTTACGAAAATCCATTATCTACCAACACTGCCAAATGACGTTTGACTCGTCACGAAATTTCATCGTTTAAAAAAACCACGTAATAATTCAATTGCGTATCAGTTTACGACGAGAATTCTGATCGTTTGAATGTCCCACTGTCATGTCCTGTGCTCTGTGCCTAAGATTTTTTTATTGTGAACCACCCTTATTTTTCTATGTCGGGACGGAAAGGATTATCTTGAGTATGGCTACCGACACCACTGTTTTAGCCAGAATTATTCGTTTACACACTATTATAAAAGACTGGGTTCATTTACGGAATTAGTACCCACGCAAGCATTCATGCGATTGCAAAAGCAAGCCATTTATGACAGCCTGAAATTGAAACATTGTTTCAACATAGTCATTTCAAGAGGGGAGAGGATTACTCTGACGTTTATACGTTTTGCAACCACGCGAGACTACCGCGCATCATGTGACATCCGACGAACATCCTAAATATGTCCACACTGTATTTTTATGCCAGTTTTCGGATATGCTTGGGTTATTTTATTGAACGTCATCTGTTCGTTTCCACAAATTTCGTTAAAATATTACTATACAGAACAGTTGTCATACTTTTCCCAAAAATGGAGAATCAAATTTTGCACATAAATATTATCCTAACATGCTGTAAAAGCATGCGGAATGTTTGTAGGAAAATTTCACATATTCTGAACGACTATAACGAAATACCACGTATAACATGCATTAATACTCTGCAACAAACGGCAGCAAGACAGGGAAAACAATATTCACGACCCGTCTGAGAATGCAGCAAGCACTTCGATCAAAGAAATACGCTTACCTAAACCAGACCCACATATGATGCCAATCTTCGGCCTGAAGCAAGTCTTGCTGAGCAGGTACTTCGCTATTCTCTCCACCACTTCATACGTATAGCTGCAACAGAAAGAAGTATATATTACAAAAGTGAAAGAAAATTGTAACACAGACACACACACAGAGGTGAAGGCGAAGTGAGATGAAGATATAGCAGCAGTGGAATGCAAAAGCGGGACGAGAAAGACCGCCGGCCAACGGCAACGTCCGGCAAGTTTCCCAACGTGCGAAAATCCAGGTGACCCTGCCGGAAATCTAACCCAGTTTATCATGGTGGGAGGAGAGTATTCTCACCACTATACCACCACGGTCCCTAGTGCTAATTGGCGCTAACTGCCATGCAAGGACACACCTGTCACAGCCATGAAGAAAATGAGGTTAGTAATGAGATAGGGGTGGAGCAGCGGCGGAAGGAATACGGAGAAGAAACTTGAGTACCCCGAAGAAATCCTCGCACATTGTCAATGCCGCCACAGTGCACTTTAAATCCCCGTGCAAAAACTTCCCACCCCTCGTGGGCATGGAATTGAACCGGGGGTCATTATCGATATAAGGTTAGTGCGACAACACTATCAACCATGCGTAATTATGTCTCTGAAAATAATGCATGTGCTATGGATACTGTTATTAATTTTATAGGCTGTTCACGGTTTATTTAACACTTCTGAAATCCCTGCTTAAGATCTAAAGCTATTTTTTTATACCCTTCCGCCATATGTAAAATTTACTATCTATAGGCCTGATTATTTTAGTCATGCGCCATTAAAGTTAAAACGAGCTTTTATGCCAGTTTGTACGGTAGCTACCTGAAAGTTAAAAGGGCACTTTCTTTTACGGGCTAATTACAAAGAACTCTCTTTACCATTCACACCGCCTATATACTCCCAAGAATTACACAGAATTGTTAAAATGCACAAATGTAGGATGTTCACGGTAAAGTGAGCACTTTTGAGGCCCTAGTTACTTTTTCCTTATTTGTTATGACCACCTTTTAAAATAAATATTGCCATGCAAGTAATAAACTCGAGTTTGCGCCGGCAACACACAGTAGTGTACACCTTCCAGTGTTCATAACGACCACGTCCATCGCTCGAATAGTACATTGTTTGGTATATTTTATTTCTGTCCCAAAACCAGTAAAGTAGTAGTCTAATTTGGGACACAACATTTTGCAAAGAGAAATTGAGTTAATTATTTTCCTGTTGTAAATGACTTAATGTGTACAGTTTTAACAGATTTTCGAAAAAAAAGTTAATTTATATTCTTGTTACCCAATATTCTGGACTGTATATNGGGGGGGGGGGGTCTCATAACCCTCTAATAATGTGCTGTGAGGGGTCAGATTCTCAGAAGCAATACTGAACCCGCACTAAAACTATGACTGCTGATGTTAATACGTAAAGACAAATTTGAGTATTATTTTCAAATATTATATCTTTAAAATTTTAAACGCTTCTAGTTTAATGGTACAGTATTTCTATAATTTATATAATAATCCGATATTTGTTTATAAACGATATATGTTAACACGTCAAAATAAAATAATTGTGTATGTCTATATTTATTATGTAAGATTTGAATAAACCCTCATAATTAAAAGTTAGTAAGAATCCCTATGTGATATAATATTTGCTAGTGAAAATTTTAATTTTAAGCACGTGTACGATAAGCAAAAAAGTTTTTTTTTTGTATCTTTACTCTTGACGGCTTAATTACGAACACCTTCCGCCAACCTCGCCTGACAGCAGATTGCGCGGCAAGTGCCGTTTGTTTACATTACCCACGTGGCCTCTGAAGCCAAGTTTGGTCCTTTGATTACGAATGCCAACAATCTAACGCGACCAAGGATTTCAGTTTGAATAACAGTAGTTCGTGAGTGTTGCTATCTGGGCGCGCACACAGATTGAAGGACGTGATCTATATTTAACGTCCCCCTACCGCAACCGTCCGGTGCAATCGTGGAAAGTTTCTGACATCACTGCCTGGCAGTGAACTTCGCTGTCACTAGCAGTCAATTTTTATGCCATATAAATAAACACGGTGGTGTACCGATCCGATAATTTAATTCTGGTTTCAAGTGTCTGATTGTAGTGTATTTTATTTTTTGCGCTATACGTAATGAATATCGAGAGGGAAAGTATCAGGTTTACGAAAAGTTCGCTTTACATTTAATGTGCGATCGCCAATTCAGAGAGATTTCAATTTATGAATTGTTACATTTTCCACAGAAGTGTCTTATTTATTACCNCGATCCGATAATTTAATTCTGGTTTCAAGTGTCTGATTGTAGTGTATTTTATTTTTTGCGCTATACGTAATGAATGTCGAAAGGGAAAGTATCAGGTTTACGAAAAGTTCGCTTTACATTTCATGTGCGATCGCCAATTCAGAGAGATTTCAATTTATGAATTGTTACATTTTCCACAGAAGTGTCTTATTTATTACCATTAACCTACGTAAAGTTGACTGCACAAGGAACGAAAATTAGCTTTAAAATGGGGAAGAAGATTTCGCCATAGCAACGCGAAATACTTTCATCATATATGGAGACTATAGTTTCTAAGGAACTGGCGATTTCTTAGTGCATTGAGTCCGCGTGCTCTAATGCGGTAGGGTTAATTGTGTGAAACTGGAGAATGCCTTTAGTTAAAAAGACTTTTAGAACTGCAACTTAGGTTTACATTGAATGGCATTTTTGAAATTCGTTTTATCGACTTCTTAGAGTATCATATTATGTACAGAAGGCTAGCTTAACCGAAAAAGCTTGATACATTATGCGTCTCTCAACTATAAGCATGTCTTCCAAGTAAAACTATGCCTTCTTCGAAGTGTCATTTTTCCAGTTCCTGTAACATGAAGTCATACTGTACGAGTGACAACACATCACGCTGTCTTGTGCCTTGGAATCCACAGCTCATATGCCAAGGACACCATCACAACAGCACTTGACCTCTGTTTGTGAATACCCTTGTTATAACACAGTCAACGAGGACAAGTGAAGGAAACTGCAGCGACACAGCGGTATCCAGGCCAGGGGAAGAATTCAAAACACGTTGCAACAAATAAAGTTTGTAAAACACAACACCGAAGCGTATCTGTGGACCCACGCCGAGAACAGCTCTCAAGATGCAGCCTTAACTTTATGTGCCACNTGTGGACCCACGCCGAGAACAGCTCTCAAGATGCAGCCTTAACTTTATGTGCCACTCGTCTCTTCCTTTCATAACGATACACACAAGTCTGTCTCACATTATACTCGAGTTGCTCAACACGACTTGGTTCTCCATCGCCAATAGCTTATAATTATTGTAGCCATATGTTAATTTAATTAAATCCCTGTTTGGTATTTATATAAATTTAAAGTTTAGTTGACAAACCTCCTCTAGTCAAAACATACAAATTTAACCTTATAACTCCGTAGTCTAAAATAAAGGAATATAATACACTCCATGAGGAGCCCGACTGAGAAGAACCGAGATACTCTCAATCAACGCAGCCACCTCCAGTTAACATAACAGCTAGCCTAACAGCTAGCCTAACAGCNAAGAACCGAGATACTCTCAATCAACGCAGCCACCTCCAGTTAACATAACAGCTAGCCTAACAGCTAGCCTAACAGCTAGCCTAACAGTTAACATAACAGTTAACATAACAGTTAACATAACAGCTAGCCTAACAGCTAGCCTAACAGCTAGCCTAACAGCTAGCCTAACAGCTAGCCTAACAGCTAACCTAACAGCTAACCTAACAGCTAACCTTAAAGCTAACCTAACATCTAACCTAACATCTAACCTAAAAGTTGACCAGGTAGAAAACGTAAGCCCTACCATATTGTCACTCAAGACCCTCACACTCAGTTTCACCCGTGGCCCGGCCGAGGTACTAGATTCACCTCTACCGTGTCGATGACAGCGCTAGAGCCGTGTCGCTGCTAACTGCGTCGACCTCTCAATGGGTGATGCACCATAAAGGCATTCCCCAGCATGCTGGTTTACATACACTGCCAGCACGACTCCAACCTCAGTGGAATCGGCCACAAGAGAAACCTACCTGTGGGACATACCGAGAGTCCCCTGCTCGTATTTAAATTTCCATGGGCACTTGTGGGTTTCTCACCAGTGTGTCCTTTACCATAGCCAATGTCAATTTCTTCCCGATGAAACACAGGCTTTGGGCCCAAAAAGGCCCGAGGCTCAATGATCCAACGTACCACCGAGTGTTCAGGTCTTGGTGCCATTTAACGGCATAAGAAAAGTCCGATACATCATTTCTTGGTAGCGAGGATACCAAATGCACAGTAAAAAGTTACACACACTTTACGAACAATATTTCGGGAACAAATTGTTTTATGAAACTTAGAAAACTGGTTATTTCTGTTTTTATCCGTGTTTGTAATTAACTTGAATCCAGAATTAATTGTTAATTACAACAATAGTTTTACACATCCCACAGTACCATGTGGTAAGATTTGCTATAGTCTACTTGTGGCATTACAAAAATTACAGACTAAGTTTGTAAGGTTACCTGGCAGGCAAACTTACAAATTGTATTTTTTTCTCGACAACCGTTCGCCTGAGAGAGTTAAACGAAGGTGTTCCATCGAAAACGAGCACCCGTTCACAGAAATAACGTCCTGCGATTGCTAGTCTACGGAAACAAAGTGGGAGTAGCTGAGTACGTCGGGGACGTGAACCTCACTTGGGTGCGTGGTGCCCCGTTGTACTGCTGCTTGCGCAAGTGCTGGCACACTATTGGGGGCCGGCCGGCCTGCTCGCTCCATCTTCGCTCCCTCCCCCTTGACAACAAGACTTTGTGAGCATGCGTGCCTTATGTGACGTCACTGAGGGACGCCTTCTACACTTCCTCAACGTTGGAAATGTTCCAGAGAACGATGCGGAAGTAATTAAAAGGATTAGCTTGCTGCCTAGTGGCAGAGAGAGAAGCAGACAAGTACTATATAGGCACGGAACTCTGTTCCAACGAGACTGNGCCTACTATATAGGCACGGAACTCTGTTCCAACGAGACTGCCTTTTTATGCCAGATAGGTTCTTTCCCCGCGGGTTTCTTTTCTTTGATCTTTAAAATTGTATCACGAAGTAATGTATAATTCAATTGAGGGGTTTTATACATAACATTTTATACCTTTTCATCATATATTTCAGTACTTTGATGACCATCTTGGCCTGTTATAACTGTATTCTGTGATATTATTGGAGAGTTTATAAAATAAGTAACATTTTTCAGATCCATAAAATATAGCATAAAAAGGGCAATTGTTTTACGTTGCTTTCACAAACCCTTCCACTCTTCCTTATTTTGACCACTCACATGGTTGGGGAGGGGGGGGGGTCTGCTTTTTGGAAAATTTTCCACTGAATGAGGTAGAGACTGAGTACTTTTCTCAATGTGTCAGCAGGCTACGGGTACAGTATATTAATGTACACATGATTACAACGTCATTAAAAACGACAAACACCCAAGAATTACATACATTTGTTAGATAATAACATGGCACATTCTATTTTCTCAACGAATGGAAATACTATTACGCAACAACCGTTCTCAGATTTCAGATCTAGATTAAAGACCACAGTATGCACAGAATTATTCTTTCATTTCAAGAAGTTTTATTTTTATTTTGAATTAAAATTATTTGAAACATTCATTTTCTAGGGCATCTACCTCCTTTAAGAATGACTGTAGGACATAGGTTGTATTATGTTTTTTAGCTCATTTTGCATAGGGAATCACCTCGCAGCGTTCGTACCTGCAGTTCAGGATCAACCTGTAGATACGCATTACTTGAGTACACATATCCACACAGAAAGCGTGTGTATGTCCAAATTTCCTTGCCAAACCCATGCTCTGAAATGGAGGTGCTACGTCAAACGCGTCACATAGCATCTACTAGTAAGCGAATACTTGTGTGCAAGATCCGTTTTAGCTGCAAGGAATATAGCTGTACCTGCCATTACAAAATAACGCCCATTAACAGCCAGGTGTCTGTCGAGTGTAAAAAATAAATATATTGTTTTTCAGGTACCTGCTGACTGTTTGCGTGTTTACAGTTTCAGTTTTCGTGCACCTTACACTAAACGCGTGTCTGGCAGTTATAACCACGTGAAGAAGCCCTCTGTTACAACCGGGCACAAAATCACACCACACTAACTTGGAGGCATGAGATGCGAAACCGTGATGACTCACCTGTGTCTAGCGCTATCGTCCTCAGATCAACCACAGACGTTCACAAAGCGTACTATCATACTGGACTGCCTGCACGCGCTGCAACCAACACTATATTCTTACACCGCTGGTTGCCTATAGACAGGCGCTGCGTGAAACATTTTCGTCGGATTCTGATATTGAGAGGGCGTGGCTTTACATAAATTAACGCTAAATACAGTTATACTTTTCAATTTCGTTTATTAATAATCAAGTATGAGTGTTCCCATTAAACTGTACCATAAGCCGGGGTCACTGTGACAAATTCGGATGGCACACACATCACCACTTTTAAATGTCCCCCTATTTCAGTGGGATGTCTCAGATATTCAGTGGTGCCAATTGAACCACTGAACAATACAAATAACCTCTTTGAAATTGGAGGAATGAAAATAACAATGAAAAATCCTGTGTCACAAAGTAACTTCCCCCCCCCCCCNTTGCAAAGTCACCCCTGCTTTCGGGATGTTTATAAAATCGTGCTGACTAAAATATTAGTTAATGCCAATATTTAAATGTTTTATAATTTATAGGTTATACCTCTTTCAAATTGAAATAAATTCCGTTTTCAGGCGAGCAAGCAGTCAAAAATGTTACTTCAAATAATTTATGTTCACATTAGGCACTCGTAATATTAAATTTGGTTCGAATGGTGTTATTGGTTCCTCACGTGAGACAAAACAGAGTTATGGAATGTTGCTAGTGCAAAAAAAAAAGTTGATCTAAAGCTGAATTGTCCGTTAACACACTTAAAATAATCAATTACATAGTAAATTTTATGGGGTTCAATTTTATTATGTTGGCTCTGCTCTGAAGTCATTCCCAGAGTTTGGTCCAGGTTAAACATACTTAATCCCATGGATCTAAAATATATGCATAGCCGAGACTATTCAACGACTTAGCTACGGTTCCTTGCCTCCCACTCCCTCACAGCTCCGGACATACATTTATTTATAATAAAAAATTCTTCTCCGTTCAGATGGCACAAAGCCACGTCGTAAAACATCCTCGTGCTGTCCCCGCCGTTAACGAATGTTGAATATGGATGAGATGGGAGCGGGTTATTCCGTTGACCGTTATATACAATGTTTAGCTTCTTGTTTATTATTCACTAACTGACGCCATTCCTGAATTTTGCCGCCCAGAAATTACTTCACCCCGGCAAATATTTTATCATATCCTATTCCTTCATATTGTAGAGAATACGTGAACATGTACTTTTCCTCCTTTTCCTTTTGCTTTACGTAGAAAATCTGCTTTTTAGTATGCGTATGTATGAAGAGTCACCTTCAGACACCTACAGTTTATGTAACTTGAAAAAAATCATCAGCGGGATAATTCCTTATGTCTCACTACTAAACAACTGTTTTTCTTCAATTAGTGAACCAAAAACAATGAATCTTCTCTTCAAACGTTCTCTCTTGATAACACAAATTTTGTTTCAGTCCTTAACATACGCCCATACTTTCTACCACCACTTAAAACAGTGGTTTTGGAATATTGCTCTTTAGAAGATGTAACTCTGAGAAATTTTATCTTATGCCTCTCTTCTTCAATATTGCAGTAATTTTTGCCACAGCTATATTTAAGCAGATGTGTCAGAAAACAAACCACCCCAAATAGGGCAAATTTACCGATAAACAGCACAGACCAACATGAGTTAAACTACAGTANGTCAGAAAACAAACCACCCCAAATAGGGCAAATTTACCGATAAACAGCACAGACCAACATGAGTTAAACTACAGTATACATATATGTAGTCGTCCTTTATTTTTGTGGACCATACTTTGCCTGCGTTAAGGTGGCTATCTGCCTAGGCCACAAAACGGTGTAAATAGCTTTAGTAAAAAAAAAAATCCTTAAAATAATTTTTGTGGTTTTTTACACACATTTCTCTACTGCTCTTGCACTGTTGTTTTTCAGAATGAAAATAGCTTAAACGTGTGTGTTTATAATAATTTTTAATATCACAATGGTGGTAAATGTGTTTTTAAAGTTATGTAGGGCCATTAAGCACACCTTTAGTTGCATTTTTTCGCCACGCTGCCGACGAAAAGACTGCACTACAGTTCGGTGCTTAGCACTTAGTTGAGTTGAGCTCTTAACGAGGCCTTGAGAGCCAATTACGGTGAAATGAGGTGATAATGGAGCATCGCCGAAATGCATGGGTGGGGGAAAGGGGAGATCCCCGAGAAAATCCGCCAACCAGCGGCATCGTCCGGCACGATTCCCACTTGCGAAAATCAGAAGGTGAGCCGGCCGGGAATTGAACCATTTCCTGCTTATTAATGCTGTAAGTCTTTCTGCCATGGAATGCCCAGGGTTCCGTGAAATATTCGAGCCAATATTGTTCCATTATTTCTGAAGTACCGCTTTCAGTTGTGGTTTGCTGATGATGTGGTATTTTCCCAGCCTCTTCTCCAACTCAATCCACAGATGTTCTATCGGATTAACATCTGGTGACTGAGGAGATGTTTTCAAAGTATATGGAGTGTTGTAAGGCAGCCACAGACGTACAATTTTCACCTTATGCTTGGGGTGATTGTCGTGTTGAAAGTGAAAATAATTTGCAATACCTAGTTTTTCTACCCTCTCCCTGAGATTGTCTTTGAGTATTTGAAGATACACGAATCTGTCCATATCCCCTTCGATGACCACCAGTCCCCCCACTCCTGAGGCCGACATGCACCCCCAAATCATGACCGCACCACATCCATGTTTAACTGTGGTCTGCAAGTTCTTTTGTCCAAACTCAGTGTTTGGCTTGCGCCACACCAACACACTACCATCATTGCTATAAATATTGAATTTACTTTCATCTGAAAATAAAACTTTCTCCCAGAATTCAGTATCTTCCTGCACGTACTCTTTCGCAAACTGCAGCCGTTTAGTCCTGTTCGTCGTACTAATGTTCTTTTGTGGGACCCTATCATGGTACCAAGCTCGATTGAGAACCCTTCGTACGGTCCGTGACGAAACCTGTTCTCGCAATATTTGTTCACTTGAGCTGTTATGTCGGACGAACTCGTTTTTGGATTCTATTAAAAATAATTTACAACATACCTCTGCTCCATGTAAGATAGCTTCTACGGACGGCAGCTTCTTTCCTTGTTAGTGAGCACCGTTTGATCTTGAAATCTTTATACAACACTTTTGATGGTCGAACAACCTCTTCCCACAATTTTTGCGATATCAGAAAATAGTTTTCATTCTGATTTATGTCTTGTTCCTCTTTCTTAAACGGACGTTTCCTTCAATTTTTGCCCCATCCCACAACACTGTTCCACTGCAGCAGGTCGTACCTTCACTATCTGACCACGGAACTCAACTGAAGCCGCAGAACTGATACGTGTTAGCGGAAAGAGCCCATGCACACTTGTAAACGTCAGGAGGATGAATACTTTTGTCCAGGCATCCCCAGCGACACAACATCATAATTTGAGACTTTAGCATACTTGATCGTTGATTTTGGAACTGTTACGCGAAGATACGCAGGATAACATTAATTCTTTCATCTATTGTAATACAATTGTGTAACAATGAGCTGAACATGGGATATAATAAACGTTATTATCGTAAATGCAAGAGGGCGAATACTTTAGTCCATACTTGTACATGCTGAGACAGCCGTATGAACAACTGACTGAGCTTGAAAGAGGCCCGATTATAATGTGTACGGCGCGCCGAACTTGCTATCATTTGAACCGCTAGTATTCGAATTAGGGATATTTTTGGGAGCGCTGGACACATCAAGGTATCCATAGCGAAATGGTTCGGAACGACCCATAATACCACTAGTAGAGAGGACCATTTGACTGCTAGAAAAGAGAGACAGAGGCCGTGACTTGCTTAACCACCAATCAATGACACGTGACAACTTTACCAAAGCTCCTTTAAGGTCGTATTTCGCGACACCAGATTCCGTGAAAGCTTGGGCAAGCCATGGAAAAGCGGCCATTATACCAGCTAGTATGTCACCTTTCATGGAATTTGTCCCCTTGTACGGCCGGATTTCATACCACGTTCAGTGATAGGACCGGTCCTATTTTCCGTGGTGGGTTCTATACCAGCAGTTACGGTTTCAGAGCGTAGGTAAAGACATCTTGCAGCTCCATGTGTCAACAGTGCCGCGAGAATAATGGTGTATCACCCGCCCACCCCTACTCTGGAACTGCAGTAGTGTGTATGGAGCTCAAGTACGCAAACATACAGCAAAAACAATACTGCGGAACAATCTCTCTTGGCGTTACATATAGCTCTACACATAAGAGCGGAATTCTTGTTTCGAGAGGAGAGGAAAGTCTCAGACTTTCTGTAAACATACCCATGTCATTCTACCCTTCTCACTTTCTCTCTCACTTTTGTGTTGTATCTTTTAATTTAAATAAAAACAATTTCTAATAAATTACTGTCGCGTTTGGCTACATAAATTCCTATAAATAAAATACAACTGACAAAGAATGAGGCCAGCAGTTCATCGTTAAGTATAAATACTTATTAGAATTTTACTGGCAAACGAATATAATAAACCGTAGTGCGATGACTGTATACAATANGTTAAGTATAAATACTTATTAGAATTTTACTGGCAAACGAATATAATAAACCGTAGTGCGATGACTGTATACAATAACTTCGCCACGTATGCTGCATCAGTTGAGGTAGTTCACACACACACACCTACCTTCAAAGTACAGCAGCCGCTTCGTCTGGCTCATGGATTGTCCGTCCCTGTTCAGGAGCAAATAACGTAACATTTCCATGGCCTGCCCACTCATCCTGCGTTTCCCATATAACATTTGAGGGGACAAATTGACACTAGCTTCCTCCATTTTGAAGTGTTAGTTATATGTAGCATAATATGTAAAAAAAAAAAAAAAATGAAAGCGAATTTGCCGCAGGATAACGTGAGTTTTTTGTTCGATTTGTTTCCTTTCTCTATCCCCGTCATGCTAATAAAAATTTCTTTTGACTTTAACAGTTCCTACTGCTTCTACAAATTTTTATCGCAACATGTCTATAAAAATAATATTAACAAAATTAAAATAGNTTTAACAGTTCCTACTGCTTCTACAAATTTTTATCGCAACATGTCTATAAAAATAATATTAACAAAATTAAAATAGACCACAGACAGATAAGGATTCAAAAATGTAATTATAAGAGTTCAGAAAATATCGTCTAGAGACACTAATCAATTCACCTTCGGCTATTAACTGTGAAAGAAATACCCTCTCAGACAAGAACGTAATTTGTGCAACATATTATCTCTTACGTGGAACAAATTGCTAAAAAAAGTTTATATTCACTTTAATAGAAATATTTATTGCGCAATAAAATGTTCGTATTCTTAAATTTTAGGTTAAAAGTAAGATGCATAGTTATAAGATTTGGTTTACAATAGATAACACGTGATTTTCAAAATCATATTTGCGATTCTATAAATAATTTACAACTATAATATTTGTTTCTCAATAACAAAAATTAATGGAGTATTTAATGGAGCATGGCCGCGTAGGACGTTTATATAAGCATCATGTGACAAGCGCCAAGTTAGAAAGTTTCCGCGTCACGAGTCATGCGTGCAATGTGTTGTGATCAGCTGCGACAGCGCGCACAGGATCATGCATAGTTACCAGAGCAAACAGGGTCAATCTGGAGACGAAGGTCAAGTAGGCGGGACGCAGGACTAGTTGACGAACGAATGGGACGTCTTCGCTGCTTCACTTTGCCACGGTTACAATAAAAAAAATCAGCAGCTGACATCTAGCCGACCTTGGTTTGGCGGCTACAGTGGTACACCTCGGAAGCAACAGCTGGTGCAAAAAATTAGCGTACAAAACAGAGAGATGTTGCTACTTAAGTTCGGCGAATGGAAATGCATGCTGATCTACAAAAACAACGCACACTTCACACGAGGCTTATTCGCTGATTTTAGACGTCACGCACATTACAAACACCATTCCACAGCACTCCAGCAGAGCTTAAAATGACTTAAGGGAACAGAAGAAACAGGATCCATTTCTACAGAAAATAAGGCTGTAGTGTCCTCTGATAGAGAATTGTCAGTACTGTGGGCACGCGAAAGCATAATGGTTAAAGGAGATGAGAGTCTGAAATAACAGACCACTGAAGTAACACTTCCAGGGGAGGAATTCATAGTTTCGATTGCATTTTACTCATAATTAGCAAATATCTTTTTGCCCTTGTACCCTTCTTAAATTGTTGTGGGGAAAAAAAGAAATTAAATACGAGTTTAGTTAGCATTTTGGTTTTAGGCAAAAGCTTTGTCTTTAGCAGTAAGCTAGCAAAAATAAATTTTGAAGTCTGTTTTTTTAAGTCAAAATTGAAATGTGTTAATTTTTTATATTCGCTTCTCTGGGATTTGTTAAACTTGAGACCTGATAAAGTGGGTTACTAGTAAGCGTTAAACCGATAAAGGTGGCGCAGTGGTAAACCACTGGACTCACGTTTGAAAGGACCTGGGTTTGAACACCGGTCCGGCCATATGCTGATTACGGTTTTACATGGTTTCCTGAAATCACTCCAGGGTGAGTGATGATATTTGGGCAGCTCTTAATATCGAGGAATTGAGAGCCGATGAAGGTACACCGAGGTGAGTATGGAGCTGCGCCAAAATGCAAGGGCGGGGGAAACGGGAGATCCCCGAGAAAACCCGTCGACCAGCGGCATCGTCCAGCACGATTCCCACATACGAAAATCCAGGAGCGACCACGCCGGGAATCTAACCAGGTTCGCTTAGGGGGGAGGAGAATGGTCTAACCACTACACCACCATGGCTCCCTGAATGAATAAGTGTGTTGAGTGGTAGTGTAGGTATGAGCCCCAGCACGCTACTTCTCCCAAGGGGCCTGTAATGCTCACTAGAAGGCTGCGGGTACCATGGACGTAAGGCGGGCCGGAACACGACTGACCACCTCTGTCGTTACGTCAGACCTTTGATCGTGTCACTAGACCACCCGTGCGCGACCCAGCAAGTACAATAACCTCGTGCCCTCACCAGGCTGGGGCGGGCCCAGCTGTTTTTTAAAGAAAGTTTCTCTTCATCTTTGCTCCCAAGCAACTTCGCGCTCAGCTTAACCGTTTTGCCATTGTTCCTTATGAAGGGATTGGTGTAAAAGCTCAAACACTTGAAAGCTCTGGTTAGGAACTATTTATCTACCCGTATTGTATCTTTTCCCAGCATGCAAAATTAACTGTATGCCCGAGGCTCTTGAGGAAGGATAATTGTGTAGCAGCCTTCGACAGAGTGAAATTCAGCCAGACTTACTAACAACTTGGAAATTTCAGTGGTTTGTGTCGAGAATACAAACCAGAACCTTCGATTGACAGACTCGATTGCCTTTACTTACAGCACGACATCGCCTGCAGCTCCTCTCCTGGGTTCATGACCATATCGGTTGGACCCTAGACAACTGGAAAACCGTGGCTTGGTCAGATGAGTCCCAATTTCAGTTGGTAAGAGTTGATGGTAGGGTTCGAGTGTGGCGCAGACCCCACGAATTCATGGACCCAAGTTGTCAACAAGGAACTGTGCATGCTGGTGATAGCCCCATAATGGTGTGGGCTGTTTTTACATGGAATGGACTGGGTCCTCTGGTCCAACTGAACCGATCATTGACTGGAAAGGGTTATGTTCAGCTACTTGGAGACCACTTGCAGCCATTCATGGACTTCATATACCCAAACAACGATGGCATTTTTATGGATGACAATGCGCCATGTCACCGGGCCACAACTGTTTGCGATAAGTTTGAAGAACATTCTGGACAATTCCAGCGAATGATTTGGCCACCAAGATCGCCCGACATGAATCCCATTGAACATTTATGGGACATAATCGAGAAGTCAGTTCGTGTACAAACTCCTGCACCGGCAACACTTTTGCAATTATGGACGTCTATAGGGGCAGCATGGCTCAATATTTCTGCCGGGGACTTTCAACGACTCGTTGAGTCAATGCCACGTCGAGTTGCTGCACTACGCCGGTCAAAAAGAGGTCCGACACGATATTAGGAGATATCCAATGATTTGTGTGGCCTCAGTGTACATAGAGTGGCCCTCCTAATGTGGACACCTCCAAAATTTCCGGAACGGTTTCAGATCACGAAATGCGGTTTTCGCTAAATGAAATTACGCACAAGGGCAAGTAATTTGTTGCAAAGTGACTATTCGTAACACGTGTATGGACAGAAATAATTAAACCACATATGATTTTCCCCCTGAAAACGTACATTTATTTCAACGGCATTTGAAAGTACATAGTACAAAGAGGAATTCAGTGATTTATAATTTGCAGTGGAAAGTAACACAAAAACGCAAAGAAAATGTGCAGATGTGATTAAGTTATGAGGGCCGGTAACATGGGGCAGTGGACCTGTACTCAGAGTTGTAAGCAAGCAACACGCGCCGTGACTCATCCTGACGGGACCGCTTCCTAATAGCAGCGCCGTACCAGTTTCCGTAATCTGTTATGGTAAGTGATATTGCAGTGTGTACCTGTACATAGGTAATCAAGTTCAAGAATGTGGAAAAACTGGATGCTCTACTTATTTACGGGGAATGTGGCAGAAATGCCAAACAAACCGTCCAAATGTATGGTGAAAGGTCGTAATCTGACTCCCATCTCACGGCAAACGATACGAAGAATTTTCACACGTCTCTTGCCACGAGGGAAAGAAATTCCACAACACGAGTGCGACGAAAGACTGCTACGGGCGAGACGCATCAACACGATGTGATGGCACGTGTCGATGCAAACCCCCACATGGGTACGCGAGAACTTTCCAGGTTCGTAGGAAGAAGAAAAAACTAGTGTGTTACGGATACTGCGCCAACCGAACTTCCATCCATATCACGTGGCTATTCATCAATCATTACATCAAGGTCATTTCCAGCAGCGTGTTCTGTTTTCTAGGTTTGTTCTGATGTGTGTAGGGGATGACAGCAATTGTATTAAGAACGCACTGTTTACTGATTAAGCGACCTTCACAAACCACGTGCGCCAAGATTTACGAAATATGCACTACTGGACGACGGAGAATCCGCATTAGGTCCGGCACGTGGAGCACAGCTGACAGTGGAAAGTGAATGTGTGGTGTGGAATCGTTGTAAACTACGTCATAGAGCCAGACCTATTCAAGTGATAATTAACAGCTGCGAGTACTCCCATTTGCTCAGAGAGACCTTGCCGGCACTTCTAGAAGACATACTGTTCTACATACGTCATGATATGTGGTTTCAGCATGATAGTTGTTTTGCGCATTTTGCTTCGGGGGCGGGGCAAGTGTTAAATGAAAAGTTTCCAAACCGGTGGTTACGACGTGGTAGTGGTGTAAGATGGCCAGCTCGCTCCCCTGACCTCACACCTCTCGATTTTTTCCTGTGGGGAACACTGAAAGGTAGGGTGTTCAGCACGGCTCCTTCGACGTCAGAAGATACGCAGGAACGCATTGTTGTAGCTTGCAGAGGCATTATGCGTGAAACACTTCAGGCCGCTCGTCGCTCACTACATGTGCGTTTACAGACGTGTATTGCTGTCGATGGTAAACACATCGAGCACATGCTGTAAAAAGACCTACTGTGAAGCGTTTCAACCATAACTGTGCTCTTTTGTACTATGCATGCGGATGCGATTGCATTTCTCCTTAGGTTGGTTTGTTCTATTTTCGTTATGGATCTGTATGAACTCGTTACTGAGTACCGATTATGACTAGGAAACAGATCTGAAATACGTTGTTATCCGAATACAATGTAATGTATTGATATCATACTTGCACTCACATTGCCCGTCTTCCCTCCGCTGCGGTGCTCTCCTGTGTCCAATATCGCATTCCGCGCTCCTTGCCCCATTAGGGTAAGCTGCTACGTATAAGGAAGCGGCCCTGCCAGGATGAGTAACGGCGCATGTTGCTTGCTTACAGCTGTGAGTAGAGGNTTTCTCCTTAGGTTGGTTTGTTCTATTTTCGTTATGTATCTGTATGAACTCGTTACTGAGTACCGATTATGACTAGGAAACAGATCTGAAATACGTTGGTATCCGAATACAATGTAATGTATTGATATCATACTTGCACTCACATTGCCCGTCTTCCCTCCGCTGCGGTGCTCTCCTGTGTCCAATATCGCATTCCGCGCTCCTTGCCCCATTAGGGTAAGCGCTACGCTGCTACGTATAAGGAAGCGGCCCTGCCAGGATGAGTAACGGCGCATGTTGCTTGCTTACAGCTGTGAGTAGAGGNGCTGCTACGTATAAGGAAGCGGCCCTGCCAGGATGAGTAACGGCGCATGTTGCTTGCTTACAGCTGTGAGTAGAGGTCCACTGCCCCATGCTACCGGCCCACTTAAAATTTATTTGCACATTATTTCTTGGTGTTTGTGTTACTTTCCATAGCATATGATATATCACTGCATTTCTGTTTGCACGTACTTTCAGATGCCATTGAAAAAATATCATATTTGGATTAACTATTTATGTCTAATCACGTGTTACAAATTTCTTTTGCAGCAAATTACTTGTCCCCGTACGTGATTTCATTAACAAAAACCGCACTTCGTGATCTGCAACCGTTCCGGATATTTTAGGTGTATCAACGTTAGGTGGTCCATCCTTATATCTTAATCCACGTAGTTAAAACATTATATAATTCCAATATATTACATTTTACCTAATTAGCGAACTAACTTTTAATTATAGTCACCATTGTCATGCGATATATGATATATTTTTCAATTGTTTTAGGAAAGTGATTTACTGAGTTTAAAAATTTGATTTTAAGGTGGCATTTAAATTTATTTTAATAATTTTGTATGAGTATTCGAAATATATATGTAAAAAATGCTCATATACTATATTATTGAAAATAAGTTTATTCTTAGTTTAGTACTTTTCAACAACATTGTTAAATATACAATTAATTTGATAAGCAGCAAATTCTAATTTAATAAATTTACCATTACGTATTTGATTAATAATAAAATTATCACAGAATATGTAGAACTACTTAATATACCATATTGTTGAATTATATGTAGACCTACAGAACAAAAAATAAGGGGCCACCACTTCGTATAGTATTTCTAAAGGTATTCATGTTCAATAATTTCCTGTTTCCCCTCGCTGTTTCCCATGTACTCTAAACCTGGTGGCATGAAGAACTGATTCAAAAGTCAATGATCCTGGTATAGTTATGAAACGTAGCTCCACGGTGGTGTAGCGGTCAGACCCCGCTCACCTGCCTCCATGGTGAACTGGGTTCGATTCCCGGCAGGACCTACACCGAACTGTCACACGAGGGAAACGTTTTAAACGTTGCCGGTGGGTTTTCTGTTGGTACTCCCCCCTCTCCCACCCCTTATGTTTCAACCATACCTCATATAATTAAGAGGAAGTGGGAAGTAAGTTAACTCCAAGCACGTTAATACAAGTCTACGTGAGTTTGAAATCCAACTTAGAACAACTTANGAAGTGGGAAGTAAGTTAACTCCAAGCACGTTAATACAAGTCTACGTGAGTTTGAAATCCAACTTAGAACAACTTAAAAAAAAGGCGATCTTAGGTACAGTTTTTTGCCAAACTTGTGAGCAAAACATTAGTACACATGATTTTATTTCNTTAAAAAAAAGGCGATCTTAGGTACAGTTTTTTGCCAAACTTGTGAGCAAAACATTAGTACACATGATTTTATTTCGAGAGAGTCCGAACCTAGATTTTTGAATAGAGCATTTTGCACGATACCGAAAACGTTCTTGCAAATGTATAACATATATTTAAATTTCAAGTGAAATTGTTTATTTCAATTTTTCAGTACATAATTTTTTAGTTAATATTTCAAGATTTATTCATATTTATTTACATTTTGAAACTTCTTCGTTGCGTGTTCCCCAGTCAGCAACTATTTTGTAATACTGGTGCATTGCATTTATTTATCGTAATATTTTGCGCCGCAATACCGTATACAAATGTATGGCGTAAAAAACAACTAGGCCATTGGGTTTTATCTACTGGCTTACACAAAATTGTAACACTGCGATTAAACTGCGTTAATTTATGTCCCATGCGCCCGTGAGTTCAATCTCTCGGGTGTTTGGAGTAGCTGATTTCCTTGTCCGGGGGGCCACGGTGGCTGAGCGGTTAGACCTGCTCACCTTCCACCAAGGCAAATCGGGTTCAATCCCGGGCCGGGTCACTCCCGGATTTTCGCAAGTGGGAATCGTGCCGGACGATGCCACTGGCCGGCTGGTTTTCTGGGGGTCTCCCGTTTCCTCCCGCACTTGCATTCCGGCGTTGCTACATTCTCACCTCATTTCGCCCTCCTTGGCTCTCAATACCTTATTGTTAATATCCGCCCAAATCTCTCAACTCAACTCATTCCTTATCGGGCGAACTCGTCTCGTTGTGTCATCCGCGACCCCACCTTCGACTTCTTTGTAGGCTGTTTGTTAATTAAGCACTTTCGGAATCAACTTTTGAAAAATGACACTGCCTGCACTCACGTATTTTAACGGGGACATTGACTGTCTTGAGCCCAGTAAAGTTGCGGTAACCACGGAGGGAAAGAAGTTCCGTGTATTAACGTCGAATTAAAAGTGTTGGAAAACTTAAATTATTTTGATTTCTGTTTTTTTTCTCATGCAAGGGGAAGAATTAGCGAATGTGTAAGATGCTTACTTTTCTAATAACTTCACCGTTTCATTTTTAGGCCCATAGCATGTTAATTTCACATACGGTGGAAGACTTGTGCATACAAGTAGATATTAAGGAGGGTTTTCAAAAGTGCTCAGTTTACCCCATTCCCTCACGAGACAGTTGTTCCAGGTCCCCGGCGGAATTGAGATTTTACGAGGAGTGGTGTTGTGCAAATAAATGTTAACTCGCCTCCACCCCCTTCCAACAGTTTGTGCTGCCTTTAATTTTTTCGTCTTCGCTCTATCTTTCTTGGTCAAAAACTTTCACTCTTTCGGCTTGCGAGAAACATGACTTCCAAAATAGTGCCGGGCAGACCCCGGCCAGTTATGCATACATAACATACATACGATTCATTTATCGTACGTCTTACGTAAAATTTTAAAATTATTTTTCCAACGTTTTTGTAACATATTTAAACAGACAGCCACGGCCGATTAAAAAATGTTTTTTTTTTTTTTTACGGCGGTAGTGCCATTTTCAAAAAGGTACCGAATCGTGTAGTGAACTTCAGCTCGTGAGGAGTGCAGAAAACCATACGAAAGTGTTCGAAGCCTGTTCTACCGGCTACACAGACGGTTCGATGGCCGAGGTATCAGTTACCGCTCGCCCAGGGAGATAGTGTTGCTGTATGCATTTCCTGCCGCGGGTGCCGTTTCTCTGGGAACAGCGTAACAAATCCCACCTACCCCTTCGCCAGTACCTTTCGGAATGCAATTCTGTTATATGAGCATTTCTAGTTTTGTCGAAGATATGCGTAAACCATTAACGCACATGTGGACCAATCTGAAGTATTTAATGCTAAATATTTTTCTACGTTATATTTTCTTTCATTGGCAATTATTGCACTATTTATTTTTACTGTTTTTAACAATATAAAGTTTAGTGGTACTAAAATTTTTTTTTAACGTCGAACCGAGAAACACGGATCTTATTTGAATGCTTGCTTGCTCATAGGTCGTATTTCACCTTTATTGGTTCTTTTTTGTAGCTACAACTCGCAGCCATATATTTATTTTATGGACTGCCTGGAAAAAGCAAAAAAATCAACAATTTATAGAATGGTTCTTTTTGCATAGTAAATTCTATATGTAATAGGCAAAAAAATATTATGATCTTTTGGTAAGACGTGTTCTCCGTTACTAAAGAAGGGAACGAGTTTTAGTGGTCGCCATAGCTTACGCAATGAAGAGACTGGACAGACGACGATTCAAATAGTGGATACATAGAACACAGAAAAAACCCTTGACAGAATTTCTACACGTTCTTCTACTTAAACAGAAGTATAAAAATGTTGCGATATAGATCATATGTAAGAAACAACTAAACAAGTCGTACATGGTTCAAAAAGTGTGAAGAAACCGTGATAAGATTATAGCGGCGACGCTGAGAAGGCGTGAAGGTCATAGGTGGACGGTGTCTAGGGCAAGTTACCTGGTTGGCTGAAAGCCAGCACGACGTACAGACACAAGCCATTACAGAGACGAATTCAAATGGGGCGGAGGTTGAGAGGCTGAAGCCCACCTTCCCATTCTAAATACGTTGGCGGTGTATAAAGGTACTTAACAACCATCTTGTGATTATTTGTACTATTTAGTAACCAATTATAAATCTTTAATTTTAAAANGTACTATTTAGTAACCAATTATAAATCTTTAATTTTAAAACATAAATAGTTTATGTTATTCGAGGCTGGTAAGTATGATTTCTGAAGTTCGTGTGGTGCGACTTCTTAGTAGTTTCTCACGTAAGGCAAAAAAAAAAATATATAAATAATTAGTTATTTTTATTTCTATTACTGTGCGATAACAGTAGCAGCATCCGGCTCAATGTGTTTTGAAATAACCGTTCCAACATTCGCTGTAGCCTGATGGAACCAGGTTTCAAATATTTAATATCAACAGTAAATAAAAGTTAATCCAAACCAAAGAATAAGGTGCATATTAATTTCTGGATGACGAAATTCTTCAACCCAAGAAGTTGTAAGTATGAAGGTCATTTATACATCCGTAAAACCACTGTAAATAACAAACGCTGAACCTCGCGTTTATCACAACAAGTGAAATAATGAGTGTGTTGAGTAATGTTTGTGTGTCACCAGTTTCTAGGAGGAGAATATTTTGCAATGCGATGCTGCTGTTATCACGTATTTGCCTTATTTTTATCGGCGCTCGCGTTTTCCATCCACGCTCGCGATAGAGGTCAAAGATCGCGGACAAACTTGCGAAACCTGGGCGAAGAAAGTTCTACTCGCCGACACAAACAAGCGAGGCAACTGGACAACACTGCGAAGTACGAAGGTTAGGCAGTCATTTAATGTCGAGCTCGTGTGAGCGGCTACATTTGAAAGCACTGCTTATAATCCATTTATGGTTACTTCACACTTTTCTGAAGCTTTGCTAAAGTTCTACTTCCATGATATTCCTCCGCCTCGTACAAACTAAGCTCAAGTATAGAAAATTACACCAAAGGACAACGCACCGAATTCGTGTGCACTCAGTTGTAATAATATTTTGCATGAGAACTTATTTCTTACTAGGTGCTACCAACACAGGTGTTTTTTCACTGTTTTTATTCATATTTATTATAAATGACAATATAATTTATAAATAAAATATAGGTAAAACTTCAATTTAACGAAAAATAAAGTTACTTGTATGTTAACAGGTGTAGAAAACGCATGAGATACAAGGCATATTTAGGAAAAAAAACTAAACACGTCATACATAGGGTGATTTTTTAAAGTTACAATTCAAAAAGTGTGAAGCAACCGCAAATAGAAAGATATATTTCCCCACTCATTTTGTATCAGTCCACTACATGTAAGATTAACTTCGCCATGGACCGTTTCACTTTATTCATCCGTCATACAAGTGGAAACAGTGGACTTTTTGGGAAAGTAAATTTGTTGATAATGCACAAGTTCCTGCTACAATGTGTATGAAATACGAAAAACCTTATACTTCAGTTGCCATAAGTTTACGTATTACACTTTCAGTGGAACCTATGGTCTGAGAACTATTTTTATTAATGCGCTGCCAGCTTAATTGGGAGCCTTCGGGCCAGTAATAAACTTTTAGTTATAAACTGTGATTTTTTTTTTCAATAGTTGATTTTACAAGTGCTTATTTTTTTGTGAACAGCCTTCAGCTCTTTACTGCAGTGGAACGTACCTCGACCCAACACCCAACTTCCACAAGCAAGAGAATAAATGAGTATCCTCGTAAATGTAGTTAATTTATGAGCAACCAAGTAATTTTGCAATCAATCTGTCTTTTAAAAAACATCNTGAGTATCCTCGTAAATGTAGTTAATTTATGAGCAACCAAGTAATTTTGCAATCAATCTGTCTTTTAAAAAACATCAATTCTGGCAACTTTATATAGTTTAAAGCGTCCACCTACCTGCCACGAGAGATACGCATGCAGAATGTCTTGAAATTCACGTTTATAATGCAAACTTCTACATTTGTTCGCTCACCATGCAANTGAGTATCCTCGTAAATGTAGTTAATTTATGAGCAACCAAGTAATTTTGCAATCAATCTGTCTTTTAAAAAACATAAATTCTGGCAACTTTATATAGTTTAAAGCGTCCACCTACCTGCCATGAGAGATACGCATGCAGAATGTCTTGAAATTCACGTTTATAATGCAAACTTCTACATTTGTTCGCTCACCATGCAAAGTTGTACAATACATTACATTGATACCTGCCCAATGCTAGGGTTTCTAAGTAGGTATGGAATCTGCTCTCTGCTTAAGGCGCCAGCAATTGATGCTAGCCCTCAGTGTTAGGGCGTAGGAATATGTTGAAACTATTATCCCTAGGTCCAAATTACCAAATAAATTCACCTTCCTTGCGAGTTACCATAAGTCAGTTTTTATTTATGCTTAACAGGGTCACTTCTACATGTACACACGAGACAACTCTCCCCCCCTTTTTTCTAAGTAGGCTACGTATTGCTTGACGCGGCGATTTGCGTCGTGGGGAGCACGATTCTTCACACTTGCTGTATGACTCTACTTGTCTGACTCGAGGCGCTGGTCTTCTCTCGGCCGGCAACCTCTGGACCGCTTCGTCACTCGGTAGGCAGACTGGGACGTCTGGGCTGCGACAGGTCCTCCCGGTTGGCGTCTCGACGCCTTCTCGAACTCCTTCCTCCTTACTTCGATCCGCACTCCTCAATTCCCATCGGCCGACTGCCGTTGGCGTCTCGACGCCTCCTCTAATACTGGCTATGCTCCGCACACCTAGCTTGACGTCCGACTGACGTTGACATCTTGATGCATTTTCGCGAACTGCTTTTTGCCGGCTCCGGTCCGCACTCCTCTCTTGACGACGTCTGACTGATCCGGTTCCTGCCTCTCTCTCGTGGTTTTGTATGCTCGTTCGCCATATTAAACTTGCATCCCCTCTGCACGTGGCCGCACTGACAGCCGCGTCCCCTGAGTCGTAAAACACATGTTCGGCGCTCCGGCTATCCGCACGTGGCTCGGAGTCGTCCCTCGATTCTGGCCTAGAAGTTTAAGTGCTTCGTCCTGCACGTGCGGGGACACTTGGTGGGTCCCTTGGTCGGCGCACGTGTTTCTTCCGCTGTCTCCGGCTATCGCGTCGCTCGCTTCATCTCTGCACGTGGCCGCACTGCTCGCCGCGTCCCCTGGGTCGTAAAACACGTGTTCGGCGCTTCGGTTCTCGCACGTGCCGGAACACTTGGCGGCCTCTTGGTGGGTGCCTGTGGTTCTCCTGCCTCCGGATATCGTGCCATTATTATTCCAGCACTCGCCAAAAGCTCTCATTGTTTATTGCGGTAGCCAGCCTGGGACAGACGCAGCCGATGGTGTGAGCTCGGCGTACCTTGTCAGCTGCGAAATGCAGCTGTGTCTGCCTTCCTCCGCATGTGGTCTCTAAGTCACGTTTTCATTCCGCCGAGCCATCCTGGCGTCATTCTTCCCGCACGTCCGTCAAACCCTTAGTATTTATTGCAGTCGTCCACCTGCGAGTTTCGCCAGAGTGTGTCTTCTGACGAATAAATATCTTAGGGACGCGGGATGCGTCAACATTTTATTCAGATACCAACGTAATTCAGATCTGTTTCGTAGTCATAATCGGTACTCAGTAACGAGTTCATACAGATACATAACGAAAATAGAACAAACCAACCTAAGGAGAAATGCAATCGCATCCGCATGCATAGTACAAAAGAGCACAGTTATGGTTGAAACGCTTCACAGTAGGTCTTTTTACAGCATGTGCTCGATGTGTTTACCATCGACAGCAATACACGTCTGTAAACGCACATGTAGTGAGCGACGAGCGGCCTGAAGTGTTTCACGCATAATGCCTCTGCAAGCTACAACAATGCGTTCCTGCGTATCTTCTGACGTCGAAGGAGCCGTGCTGAACACCCTACCTTTCAGTGTTCCCCACAGGAAAAAATCGAGAGGTGTGAGGTCAGGGGAGCGAGCTGGCCATCTTACACCACTACCACATCGTAACCACCGGTTTGGAAACTTTTCATTTAACACTTGCCCCGCCACCGAAGCAAAATGCGCAAAACAACTATCATACTGAAACCACATATCATGACATATGTAGAACAGTATGTCTTCTATAAGTTCCGGCAAGGTCTCTCTGAGCAAATGGGAGTACTCGCAGCTGGTTATTGTCACTTGAATTAGGTCTGGCTCTATGTCATAGTTTCCAACGATTCCACACCACACATTCACTTTCCACTGTCAGCTGTGCTCCACGTGCCGGACCCAATGCGGATTCTCCGTCGTCCAGTAGTGCATATTTCGTAAATCTACGCGCACGTGGTTTGTGAAGGTCGCTTAATCAGTAAACAGTACGTTCTTCAGAAAATTGCTGTCATCCCCTATACACATCAGAACAAACCTAGAAAACCGATCACACTGCTGGAAATGACCTTGATGTAATGATTGATGAAGAGCCACGTGATATGGATGGAATTTCCGTTGGCGCAGTATCCGTAACACAGTAGTTTTACTTCTTCCTACGAACCTGGGAAGTTCTCGCGTACCCATGTGGGCGTTTGCATCGACACGTGCCATCACATCGTGTTGATGCGTCTCGCCCGTAGCAGTCTTTCGTCGCACTCTTGTTGTGGAATTTCATTCCCTCGTGACAAGAGACTTGTGCAAATTCTTCGTATCGTTTGCCGTGAGATGGGAGTCAGATTACGACCTTTCACCATACATTTGGACGGTTTGATTGGCCTTTCTGCCACATTCCCCGTAAATAAGTAGAGCATCCAGTTTTTCCTCATTCTTGAACTTGATTGCCTACACACAGGTACACACTGCAATATCACTTAACATAACAGATTACGGAGACTAGTGCTGCACTGCTATTAGGAAGCGGTCCCGTCAGGATGAGTCACGGCGCGTGTTGTTTGCTTACAACTGTGAGTACAGGTCCACTGCCCCATGTTACCGGCCCTCATAACTTAATCACATCTGCACATTTTTCTTTGCGTTTCTGTGTTACTTTCCATTGCAAATTCTATATCACNGCCCTCATAACTTAATCACATCTGCACATTTTTCTTTGCGTTTCTGTGTTACTTTCCATTGCAAATTCTATATCACTGAATTCCTCTTTGTACGTACTTTCAAGTGCCGTTGAAATAAATATACGTTTCCAGGCGAAAAATCATATGTGGTTTAATTATTTCTGTCCATACACGTGTTACGAATAGTCGCTTTGTGGCTTATTACTTGCCCTTGTACGTTATTTCATTTTGCGAAAACCGCATTTCGTGATCTGCAACCGTCCTGGAAATTTTGGGTGTGTCCACGTTAGACGGACTATCATGTATATGAGGAAGTATTCCTGTATATGAGGAATTATTAAGTCACCATTTATAAATAACCATTTTATTAATGCAAGTTTCCTTATTTCAGAATGCCATTGTACTATATGTTAGCCAAATATGTTGAGGTTCGGTAGTTCCTGTGATGTGGTATGTGCGTAAAATCTTCGTTTTTACAGGCCACTATCTGACAAAATGGCGCTTAAAAAAGGCTACAAATTTGTATATTGGCTGGTTACAATTCTATTCTTAAAGCTTTTCCAGGCTGGTGAGACCATTTACTACAACATCTCTTTGAAAGTTTCCCGTAGTTGCCAAGTGGCATCATAAATTGCGTTCTACACAAAAACAACATTCACAAATGTTGGCTGGCTGTTTTGTTAGATTGTGTCTTTCCGCTTTCCCCTGTGGCTTTTTCCACTCATATTACTGCCTAATCATCCGGATCCCTGTGCTGGGATGGTATCAGAAAAAATTTGACATGTAAAAGAAAGTAAATCTATGGCAATTTAAATAATTTAAGTATATGCGCCGACGTGGTTTTTGAAATTTTTTTTATTGATGGGGGTCAAGAGACATACAGTAAAAATAAATATGTACTAGCTAAGGTACAGATGGTTATCAAAATACTGGAAAAACCTAAATTAACATGTTTCGTGCAGCTCGCGTCTGATTGCGATTGTAGAAACAGGTTGTTCGAGATGCTGAATGCGTTATGACGTCACTAGTGTCGCGTTATCTGTACGGTTCTTTGTGACAGTTCTCTTCAATGTTCGGCGATTCTGATCACAGAGGATTGGTTTTCATTTAAGTTACTCTTCGCTGATGGTTTCTTGCCACGAGTTGTGTAAACAGTTTTCCTTTTGACACTGTTGCTCTCTATAGTCTGTATTTCAATTATTAAATAAACAAACTTCGGCTGTAGGTTAATAACGAAAAAAGGAGATAAAACATGTACGACCTATGTTCTAAAGTGAATCCTAAGGGTGTTACATATCTTTGAAGCTGGACCTGAGGTACTAGATTATTACAAATACTGGAGATTGAACACCCAGTGTGTGTCAGGTAACGTGTAAAAGTAATTGTGACATGCAGTTAATAATCCATCTTTTAAATCCCAAGTATGCTACAGCGCCATGGAGATTAAGTCGAAATAAAGGTAGTAACCGTGATTATTTCCATGAAATACTTTGGTGCCCGCAACAGACAGGTGTCGTGGTGTTTCCGTTACACATCTTCCACTAACTCAATGTTCCATCTCAAAATTTTTCTCCAGTATTTATAATAAACTAGTGTTTCAGGTTCAACTCCAAAGATGAGTACTGTCCTTGGGATTCACTTTGGACCATAAGTCGTATGTTTTCACCTTATTTTTTCGTGAATAACCCGCAGCCGAAGTTTGTCGGTCTAACTTAGATACACTCAGCACACACACACACACAGTACACTGTAAGTCTTCTATACACTTGCTCCAACTATCTGCCTTCTTTGGAAGTCTGAGAGGTTTCCCGTTTTGCCTCGCCTACGTCCCTGGCCTTTTGCACGCACGAATGCATACGTTACGTACTACACCGCCTTGCGCACTGCAGACTTACCAACTTTACTGAAATACCAAACGACGGTCGCAGTGCACGAATTATTACCACCTAACAAAAATGCAGGGTGGCTGCTCCTTCAAGTTGAAAAAATTCCCCGATTTTTCCAGGTTCTTGAGAATAATTAAATTTTTCGTCGGCAAAAATAAATAAAATTATCTTCCGAAAAATTACTATCGCAAGTGACAAACAAAGGCATGCATACAAAAATTACCTGGTACCAAATATAAGAAGAAAAAAAACCAAATTATGGTTAAGATTCAGAATAATGTGAAACAAAGCAAAGTTCTACTTTCCACTAACCTGTCCAAGCTGCTCACATGGTGGTGATAGAAAATCTTATTCTGAAACTTGCATAATGTTTAGCGTATTACAAATACATGTACCATACAACATTACGTCACAACTTTTGTGTTTCCAGCTATGAATCACAGTGATAAAATTATTTACAGCAAATCTGAACTCCACTCCAAAAAGACGGAACCTTGGTTATTTTTTATACATTCAATCTTTGCACTGAAGTCATCAACTTCCTTTAAATTTTTTGCAACCATTTCCAGTTGCTTTGTTCACAACATTTAGCACATTTGGTATCTAAATGTTTGTTTAATAAATACTTGCAGGTTATTCGTACAATTCTCTTACTTTCCCCGACTTTTCCACGTAATTACAAATTTCTCCGACTTTTCCAGGTTTCTTGGTTTTCTAGGTAGAGTGGCCACCCTGAAAATGCTGTGTTCCAAAACATGTTTCTGCGTTACTTTGATAATCTGTATTGTCGGTTGTATTCATATACCAGCGGCCGATAAAAAAAAAAGTTAACGGTTTCAGGTAGTACGGGCGGGTGCCGCTTCTCGTAGGTGTGGTGCGTGTTCTCGGAGGAGCTGACGCAGGGTCTGTCTAGCCTGAGGCGCGTGGTTACGTAAGGACCTCAGGAGCAATGCTGCCCGACAGGATCTCGCGCACAAGACATCACAGGTCCCTCCCTGCTGCCATGACTCGGCGCTGTGGCCGCGTGCCTATCCTTCGGCGCGCCAACCAGGGGTGAACACGCCAAGGTTGGCAGGTCCTGGAATCCCACCGAGGCCCTCACAGCCAGCTTCCTACTAAACTACTTTTCAAAGCCGCAAGATTACGTCCGGCCGTAAGCAAGCGTTGCGACGGCGATGGGAAATGGCATATCAAGCTTCGCGCGTGTACAGTTTCCTCGGAACTTTAAGTGGTGACTATTGGATTTCGTTACAGCAATCTGTTCAGTGAAGTTGTTAATTAACAGGAAATGTTAAAGAGTCGTGGGATACAGAAAATACTACGAAAGAAAAACAAACCACGGATAAGAAATGTCAAGATTTGGTTCAATTTTAAACTATCATTTCTAGAATCCCTGCACAAACTTAAAATGACTCTATTAATGTTTGAAATATATCATTTTACTGTGGATATTCANAATGTTTGAAATATATCATTTTACTGTGGATATTCAATACGTAAGACTTCCTTCGCCGAAAAATATATCAAGTCTGGAACCATTACTATTTCCAATTGAGGCCCTCACTTCTCCGTTGCGTCCAATGCACTAACAATTTCCTGTCAGCTGAAATATACAGTCTAGTACATCTGCGTCATCCCAGTCGGCCATGTTGGTTACACTGGCAGTACCTACTCAACGCAATGCAATGTGTAACAGTGCTCGGGAAGCCGTGGTGAACGTAATGCTGTTCGATGTTCACTGACGTGGGAGCACAACACAATGATTATTATCACAAAATTCTGAGAAAGGANGAACGTAATGCTGTTCGATGTTCACTGACGTGGGAGCACAACACAATGATTATTATCACAAAATTCTGAGAAAGGACTCCGAGGATATTGTCAACGGGAACGAAAAAATATGGTGAGGTGCGCATTTAGAAGAAGATGACGTAATTGTCAGCTGCGAGACAAGTGTATGTGGACTGCAGATGCTATGGTTACTGGGCGTGCATTTGTGGCGGCCATCATTATGTGCTTGCGCGTCTTCACTCTTCGTTGTTTCAGCATATGGTCCATTCACGGTTACTCTCAACTTTTACGAAGCCCTGCTAAAGTTATACTTTCAGGATATTCCTCCGCCTCATGCTAACAAAGCCTAACAGAGTCTAGGAAATTACACTAGAGGGACAACGAACCACATTCGTGCGCACTCAGTGCAATAATATTTAGCATAAGGACTATTTCTTACTAGGCATTACCAACACACATATTTTCTCTGTTTTTATTCATATTATTTATTAATGAAATATTATAATTTATGTACAAAATGAAAACAATATTTCTATGTAATTAAAAATAAGGTATTTTTCTATGCATTAACACAAGTATGCAATGCTTGTGATACATGCCAAAGGCTATTTGGGAAACAACCAAACACGTCGTACATGGGGTGATTTTCCATAGGTTTGATACAAAAGCGAGAAGAAACCGCAAATAGACTATAGTAACCCAACCTTAAAGGACCCCTTAAAACTACAAGCTATAACGTGTTTTTATAAATTCAAATGAAACCAACCTATAATGTCGGCAAAATGAAAACATCCTATAATATTAGTAAAATGAAACCAACCTATAATATTAGTTAAATGAGTTTTTTTTTTGNGGCAAAATGAAAACATCCTATAATATTAGTAAAATGAAACCAACCTATAATATTAGTTAAATGAGTTTTTTTTTTTGCAATTTAACCTAATCTAGGATAGCTGGTAAATAAGTATCTCATTTTTCGAGCATGCGCAGTAGCCNTTTTTTTTTTGCAATTTAACCTAATCTAGGATAGCTGGTAAATAAGTATCTCATTTTTCGAGCATGCGCAGTAGCCACGGCCACGACTGTCCACAGACGCTCGTCCTGTGAGGAGGGAGAGGGACGGACATCGCTGAAAAGTTGGCGACTCGACGTGTTCGCAGCACTGTTCGACGACATGGGCCAACAAATCCGCCGCGTCATGTAGACTGTTCGCGAAGGCATTCGGTTCGCTGGTGTGTACAAGGCAACCGGCTGCACCACCTGCGGGAAAGACCTGACCCCCCAGCCAGCCACCTGGAGGAATGACCGCAGTGCCGCAATACAATGTTCAGCACAAGCTCGGGTGCAAGCTTCTAAGAGACCTGCAGCCCCAGCTTGCGTGCAAGCAGGCATGGAAGGTTTCTATGGAATAAACCGTCGCACGCTACTTGCTGCCGCACTGCAATGGCGAGTGCATTGGTTATGATTATACTTCTACAGTGGTTCAGGAATGGACTTCACTCAAGACTTCTGCAGTATCCGTTTATGCAGGGGCCACGGTGGCTGAGCGGTTAGCCTGCTCGCCTCCCTCAAAAGTTCAATCCCCGGCCGGGCCACTTCCGGATTTTCGCATGTGGGAATCGTGCCTGACAATGCCGCTGGTCGGAGGGTTTTCTCGGGGATCTCCCGTTTCCCCCGCCCTTTCATTCCGACGCAACCTTGTAGGAAATCTTCCATCAAAAACTGCACACGATCAATTACTCGTCCACGAAAACTGCCAACAATCTGCCAAATCACCCACAGAACTGTCCGTACAAGCGGCCATGCAAACTTGCATGAATCTTCCAATGAATCTTACTTCGTGGCACATGGACTTTAAGATGGAAAGGCGGTGGAATGTAACAGGACTGGGAAAGCAGGAGGGCTTCGACAAAACCCACCGGCCATTATACAAAAATTCGAGAGCGACCCCATCGGAAACAAAATCCAGATCGCCATGTCAGGAGATGGGCCATTTAACTGCCCTTTCTCGTTTAAATTATGAAACAACGTATCAACGGCTGCTGTGAAAAAGTATGGCTTCTACATACGTCATATTTATACATCTGCATTAGTAACCAATGTGATTGGTTTTCCGGGATATTCTGCTACCTGTTTATAACAAATATATTTCAGAATTTCTCAAATCTTATGAATAATGGTACCAAAAAATCCTCTTTTTCCCTATTGCCGTCGCTGAATTTCACCAAGTATTGAGCACATTTTAAAGCCCTGCTTAGGACATACTTACTGATTCTGTATCTTTCCGCAATACGTAAAGTTAACACTGCCAGGGACTATCACTATCCTTGCGTCCATCAAGTGAAACTGCGAAATTGTTAGGAAAATTAATGTAACTAATACACCGATTATTAGTCTAACTTACACTAAATATACACTGAAGAGCCAAAAAAAAAACTGGTACACCTGCCTAATATCGTGTAGGGCCCCCGCGAGCACGCAGAAGTGCTGCAAGACGACGTGGCATGGACACTACTGATGTCTGAAAGTATGCAGGAGGCAATTCACACCATGAATCCTGCAGGGCACTCCACAAATCCATAGGAGTGCGAGGCGGTGGAGATCTCTTCTGAACAGTACGTTGCAAGGCATCCCAGATATGCTCAATAATGTTCATGTCTGGTGATTTAGGTGGCCAATGGAAGTGTCCTAAGTCAAAAGAGTGTTCCAGGAGCCACTCGGTAGCAACTCTCGACATGCGGGGTGTCGCATTGTCATGCTGGAATTGTCCACGTCCGTCGGAATGCAATGCACAATGGACATGAATGGGTGCAGGTGATCGGACAGAATGCTTACGTATCTGTCACCTGTCAGAGTCGTATCTAGACGTATCAGGGGTCCCATTTCACGCCAACTGCACACGCCCCATACCATGACAAAGCCTCCACCAGTTTCAACAGTCCCCTGTTGGCATGTAGGGTCCATGGATTCATGAGGATGTCTCTATACCCGTACACGTCCATCAGCCAGATACAATTGGAAACGAGACTCGTCAGACCAGGCAACGTGTTTCCAGTCATCAACAGTCCAATGGCGGTGTTGGCGGGCCCAGGCGAGGCGTAAAGTTTTGTGTCAGGCAGTCAACAACGGTACACGAGTGGGCCTTCGGCTCTGAAAGCCCATATCAATGATGGTCCGTTGAATAGTTCGCACGCTGGCACTTGCTGATGCCCAGCATTGAAATCTGCGCCAATTTGGGAAAGGGTTGAACGTCTGTCACGTTTAATGATTCTCGTCAGTCAGCGTTTGTCCCGTTCGTTCACGATATTTTCCGGCCGCAGCGATGTCGAAGATTCGATGTTTTACCGGATTCCCGATATTCACGGTACACTCGTGAAATGGTCGTACGCGAACATCTAAATGTTATCGCTACCTCGGAGACGCTATGTCCCATCTCTCGTGCGCCGACTATAACACCACGCTCAAACTCACTTAAATCTTGATAACCTGTCATTGTAGCAGCAGTAACCGATCTAACTGCCGACCGCATCGCGTTACTCTGATTGGTTCCATACCTCTGTTATTTGCATACGCACGCCTATACCAGTTTTTTTTTGCTCTCCAGTGTATATAAAACAAACACACTATATTTGCAGTGTCCTTACATTTTAACATAATTTAAACTCAAGAACTTATTTAAGACTTCTATTTTCCGTACATAGCTGCCAACTTAACTGTTAACATAGTAGCAAATGTATCCGTTAAAATATATTGTTGCAAGACGCCAGAGTAGCGTATCCGAGTTCGTGGGGGATGAAGGTCTTAATAAAAATAGAATAACTATATTAATTTTTCATTTATTCACACAGCTATTATTTATAACAAACTATCTATCTCCGCTATTACTCTTATTGCCAGTGAGCGCAATATTTAGTGTATATTTAAATTATAATTAAAATCCTTATAAATGTCTCTATATTGGCTACAGTTACTTAATTCACACTCATTATTTACACAATTTATCTGTCTATCGCCATCATTACAAAAGTCTTACACTCGCGTGTCCAGTTCAAAGTCCCGCCCGTCAGTCTCACTCTCCACTGTGCCGATGCTCTCAGTCTGCACTTCCGCTGGTAACTCTCGCCACCACTCGACGCTCTGCTGGCTCGTCGCTTCGTTGTCTTCGCACACCCGGCGATTAAGGTTACACAAACCTCCTAATTTTAATCTGTCGGCTCGGAGGCCCGTCGCATCTTAAGAAGTCTCACTGCCCCGATCTAGAAGGTTCCCCACACCCCGAGTCTCNGCACTTCCGCTGGTAACTCTCGCCACCACTCGACGCTCTGCTGGCTCGTCGCTTCGTTGTCTTCGCAAACCTCCTAATTTTAAACTGTCGGCTCGGAGGCCCGTCGCATCTTAAGAAGTCTCACTGCCCCGATCTAGAAGGTTCCCCACACCCCGAGTCTCGTTGAAAGAGGCTAGGGCAATTACCAGAACATTATTTCGAAGATAACCCCAGAAATTCAATCCTCTGAAGGTCAGGAGCGTATAAGTCCTTATAGGCTTATCTGGCAGCGGTGGTACGCGCGGTGGTATGCCTTTGAAAATCTCCGCGTGCTCCTCATGTTACTAGCCTGGCGTTCAGACACTCCTTCGTTCGCGCGGGACGGGGCAAGGGAAACTATGCAGTACAGTAACACCCAACAATATGCTGGCAGGAAACAAGAATTTATTTGAAAGCTTAATTTCAAAGTAATTAAATTTAACTACAAGCCAGCCATACGAAAGCTCTGCACACACGACACACAATGGAGCATGTATGAACAGGTGATGTGTGTAACTATTATCCGCGAGGTCGTGTGTTCAAGCCCGACCTAGTGCATTGCTGGTTTTTTCCTTATCCTAGTAGTTTCCCGTCCCCAATCTATATACTTTAAAATGCAGTTCCTTATTGCTCCGTCTCACTCACAATACTGGATTCTTTGATCTCTTGCAGAATTCAACTTTCAAGAAGGAAAAAAAATTTGGCTTTGGTATTTATTCGGTGTATACGTGCGTATGTAACTTCTGAAATATCCACTTTTACAAGTAATTATGTTACAAAAAAATTAAAATTAAATGTCAATTGTGTTAAATGTAGCATGCTTATACTTAAACAGTTCTGCCGTCATGCCGTTCTGAAGGGTAAAGTAAAACAGCTAAAAAACGGCCGAGGCACTCATTTTCTCCTCTTAAAAACTCGATTAATTAATAAATAATAAAAAACAGCTATGCACGTTAGATCCAGTAAAAAGATGACACTTCAAAATAGCACTGGTCGAATCCTGGTCTGTCGTAGCACACAAAATGAAATTAATATCATTGCTAGTGGACTACTAATGGGACGGGTTTTTCGCTGCGGGGAGAAAAATTTATGCGTTTTGGAGAAGGAGAAAAAAGAAAGACGGATTGGCAGCCACTTGCGTGTTGATGACCTTGAATATGCCAACAGCAGAGGGGAGCCAAGTAGACATTTTCAGTGTATGATGACCCGTATTAAGGCGGAGGGATCCCATCAATCTTTGGCATTTTTACAAATTATCGTAATTAAACTTTATGGCCGGACATTAAAAATCACAGCTTAACGTGGGTCGACGAGGACTAATCAACAGAATTTTTAAAGTATGTGCGGTTTTAATTATGTCTGTATTTTTCCATGTGGATCAGAAAAGATCCGAAACGAGTGACGGGAGAAAAAGAAGTTTGACTTCAAAATAACTGTTACGATTTTCCCCCTGCCTTGACAAGCTTGGTTTTTAAATATCGAAACTGGAAATTAAGTTATGGAGGAACGTACGTCTCCGCAGTCTTGAATTTAATGAATATTCACCACAACCGTCGTCACAGATTTTGTATTTTATCTTAGCGATCGAAAGGGCATTTCTTTGCACATTTTTTTAAAATCGGTATTTCTTGACTACAGTTACTAGTGTCATTTTTTTTGTAATCGCCCGCAATGAACAAATTACTTATTTGTTGCCAGTAGTCAATAGGTAGAAGTTAATAAAGGCAGCGAGGCTGTAATAACTTAAGTTCGAAAAGCAAATGTAAAAAATTTGCATATGACGTGAAAGCAAAAATTATTAACCATATAGTTAAGTAATTGGTTTGGCGTTCACCCACTTTACTTAGACTGCACCTCTCCTCTTATAACGAAAGAAATGCTTACTAAAGACCCGCACCACTGTAGGGTATAGTATTCTCCACATTGCTGAAACACATGGAAAATTGGGAAATATTACTTTGTCGCGTTTCCACTCTAAATGCGAACCATTCCACACATTAACATAATTAAACTAGATCTAATGTATGACGAGAAGGTCTATACTGAAGAACTCTTTATCAGAATGAATTTTTAATGAAAACTGCAAACAGTAACCTTCTTAACGCTCTGCGAGTGTTGTAGATATCACTCAGTTTCATTGAGCGCAGGGGCGCCGACTTGTAAAAAAAAATATTGGGGGCGCTCAATAAAATATGTGGGGCGAGGCTAAAAGACGCGAAATTATTCAAACGTCACATTTAAACAGCGGTGGTGATCAAGGCCAAACTTAAGGTGGAAGGCAGCACCTGCATGTTACTACGCTATAAACACTGTTCGCAGTGGAATTATTTATCCGAAATAGCTACGTAATATTAAGGGCTTAAAGGGCTGAAATACTCGGGGTGCTGAGAACCCTCTAATATATTTTGATGGGTGCTCAATATGTAAACCATCCCCGCAGTCGGCGCCCATGTTTAGGAGTATTAACGCATTACAAGAGACTTTTTTTCCCTCGTGAAATGAAGCCTTCTCAATAATTATATGAAAATACGAGGTCAACAAGGCACCTCCGTGCAGTTTCTGGGTTCAAATCCCGGGTTAAGCTATGGACGTGTGTGTCGTCTTTACCCATAGGTTTAGCTTATTAGTTCAACATGTGAGCTGGTCCACAAGTATTCCCTCTGTACAAAAGCAGACACCAAAAAGAAACTGCGTAACGCAACAAGGAGTAAACACGCAAAACTGAAACTTGCGATTAAATTTCTTTATTTACACCTACGAGCAGTAAATTAAAATCGATTGTCTGTCCATGAGTATTCTGATATCAGACGGTTGGCCTTTTTTTGCGTAACAGTGCCCAATTAAAATGTGGTGGGATGAACAAATAGCAGCTTGTATAACTCATGTTGGCCCTGATGGATGAACGGTTGTAAAACGAGACTAGAACACTGAATGAAGACAGTTTACGGTGTTGAAACTGCATGTTTAGACAGGCTGGGTTAGGGTAGTGAATGAGAATGTCAAGTTCGTTAATCATAATATCATTATAAAATAAATATTTTTCTTTATAACTTTGAAATTATGAAGTTCATTAGCATAAATCAAATTATATATATAATATATACTTAAAGTTTAAGGGTGTGTCATTAATAAGTTTCTAAATCACTTAGCTACCGTGAAAAAAACTGTTTAATTTGCATGCATTGTGACTTCTAGTGCACAATAACAACATATTTTGAGGAGACATATCATCGAAATACGTCACATGGTCGAGACACTCGGAATGAAATAAAAGTAAATGTAAATTATCATGTTTGCTATTTTGGTTCTCTGTGCGGGAGTTAAGTAGTGCATCAGTGGCAGATGACGTTATTGAACAAGTAAACTGGAGCAAGGTTAATATGGCAGTATCATTAAAGAGTGTAAAAAAAGATTACACAATATACAAAAATAAAACTTAAGAAAAAATTTCTTCGCAAGCAAAACATGAGAAGCAGCAGAATGAGTTGCGAAGGAAAATAAAGATGCACTCTTCTCTAAGCCCTAACACATTGCTCATAAAAATCGAACACCAGAGGGAGTTTGGATTTAATTTTCGTATAACGAAAGCGAGCGTGAAATATAGTTGGGCAGCGCTTAGGTCACCGCCTGGTTGAAGGAATTTTGCACGTCTGAGGCCTAAAAGCGTGGGAGCGCTAGGGGCGACCGCGACATGCGCATCAACTCTCTCGTCGCCTCTACGCTCAAAGCACTGAACTGGCGTGCAGTCTTGCCGTTGATAACGCACCTCTATGGGACTTTCAGCGAATACCCAACAATTGTATGACTTAATAATAGAAATTAATTTTTGATGCACGTCCGTATTCATTTTTTAATGTTTTGTAGCGGAATCTTCATACATAAAAATTACCGTGAAAACACCCGTTTGAGTCATATTCAATTTCACAAAAACGTGTTTTAGAGAGAAATGGAGGAACTGAAAAAACTTATACAGACGCGTAACGAACGTTCCTTAAATACTATTCGTAAGCAGACCTCGCTCAGACACGTTGGGCGGTTATTTAATAAAACGTTTTCTGCTGGAACTCTGCACACCGTTCGGCGGCCTACCCGGACGGCCATCTTAAGAAGCTGTGTCATACCTTATATAGAAATTATTTGTTTCAGTGTAATAACAGAAGATTCAGGGTCATTGCTGAAAATATTTCATTATAGAAGCATTACATTTCATGGTTCTGTGCAAATTTTTGTACCTGATTGCTAACAGGTGTTCCTTGGTTGTCGTCAAAAGGTGAAAATGAATTAATATATATCACATTTTGTATTAAGTTAACTGTTGAATAAATATGATTTAAAAGTTAATATATTATGTCCGTAATGATGTCTAAGGTAATTAATTATCTAAGCTACTTTTGTAATTTTTTTTAATAAATCTTCCAAAATTTTTAATCAGGAATAAATAAATAAAAAATTTAATATGGCGGGTGACGCGGGCTCTTAAGGGGATTTTCTAGTAAACGTTTTTAACGCATCAAGGCCATTTCTAACCACAAGGCAGCACTGCGATAGGCCCTCATAAGACTACGATAAACATTCGCAGGAGGCTGAATTTCTCGTTGATTAGATTTGAAACGGTAGATAATATTAAACTTGATGTAAGCCGATGGAAGAAACTACAGATTCCACTTTCTCATTTACCTTACGCAAACTGCGCAGGAAAGTCCTAAAAATGCAATTTTAAAACAATATTTAAGTACTATTTATTTCTCTTAAAATATATTGAATAGGATAAAAGTAAAAAAAAAAAATGGCAGCTAGATAATAGTTTTCTAAATCTTTTCCTGTTAAAAAGTTGTATTGACATGAACATTTATTTACCGAGATTCACGTATAGCGCAAACACTGATCTTGGAAAGTATATTTTACTATGGAGTCCCCTTAACATTTGTCGCCTGTTTCCACCTACGCTGTTCAGAATACGAATGATGCACTGTGCAGTCTTCAATATTGGCTTGCTATCAGTCAGTGAAGTGCAGAGTAGACAGTGCTCAATTAAAATGTCATTTTATGAGCAACATAGCACACCATCTGTCCTACTGATTTGTGTGTATGACGTAAAGAATTATACTTGAAAGACGCTGATGAAATCTAGCAAACTATTAAACCTGAACAGTGCGATTTTTATACAAGGGCAAAACAAATTGTAACGATATGACGTGCTGCATCTGGCAGAGTCCTCTAAGGGTTTGTCTTCAGAGCCTGGATGGAGTGTGTGGCTTGAGGCCGCGGTGGCACAGCGGCTAAAGCGCGCGCCTCCCGCATAGGCGAACTTGGTTCGAATTCCGGCGGGGTCGCTCCCGGATTTTCACACGTGGGAAACGTACCGGATGATGCCGCTCGTCGGCGGGTTTTCTCGGGGATATTCCGTTTCCCCCGCCCTTGCATTCCGGCGCTGCTACGTACTCGCCTCGCTTCACCCTCATCGGCTCTCAAGACCACGACGTTAAGAGTCTTCCAAAACTTCTCCACTCACTAGAGTTCGCTTTTGATTCTGTGGCCTAGCCGAGAAGGTTGTTCCGCGCGTTAATCGGGGATTGGGGCGAGGCAATTAGATTGAGGGAGACGAGATAAAGCAGAGTTTCAGTACCCCCAGCGATGTGGAAACGTTCGGAAGGTCAAAGCGTGAAGTTTGAAAACAAACAGCAACTGATAGTGGTGTAGCCGTTATCAACACGTACACAAGTGCGCGGTCATAGTTAAGAGATCGAAAAATACCGACGAGAATACATCTCCAACAAACACTTTCATTCTTTTTTTTCGTTACCATTGACGTTATCGACGAACAATGATGAAATACTTACGGCTTTGTCGTCAAGAGTCATAATGAAATGTTTCACAAATATCCATTGACAAACTGCAAAGACGTACGAGTGACATGAGGTAATTAGCATTTATCGATTAAAAATGCTCAAGACCAAGAACCGGTCATTGACAGAACGCTTATCAGCTGTCACGCTGAAAAAATATTGTGCAGGAGTGTTTTTTTTATTAATTGCAACCATTAACTTAATTACGCTTAAGAGGAGACACATTACTTAGTGTGCTATTTAATCGTGCCTTAAATCACACTGTAACTACTATATGTAACTTTAACAGGAAAAACTGCCTCACTGTGGCTCAGCGAGATTTAATGGACAATGAAAATGTGGAAGTCCTATTATAGGAAGCCCATTATTGACACTAGCAGCGATAGCCAGTACTGCCATGTTAAGAGTCTATCATACGAATTCACACTGTCATTTGTGTTTTACAGAACAAATTAAAGCAGTGATTTAGCGAAAATGAATTCATCTGGGAGAGACACGTTTGTAGATCTACAATACCTACAATGGCACATTTTCTGTCAATCGTAAATTTCAGCTCATTTTTCGCCGAAAATGAGGCTTTTCTACCTAAATATTCCCCGTAATCAGTGTTTTATACCTGCGCTCCCTTTCGTCCCATAGAACTGAACGGACAAAGCAACCCTGAATGGAAAATAATTATTCTTTGAATGACCAAAAAGTAATAGCCAAAATATTTAATACTACCATTTTTACAAGAAAATACAAAACCCCAATTTTTTAACGCCTGCACGAAGCAGACAAACTTACGAATTTGAAAAGTTGAAACTTAAAGTCAAGCTTCCATTGCTGAGAATCAGTCTGAGGTTAGGTGGTAGGAATATGTATTTTTTACTGCGAGGAGATTTTTATTTCAGTAGAGTAAGCCAAACTCTGTAAAACAATTTTGACAAAATAAAATAAATGCCAAATAAACTTTGCGTGGAAAAAAAGACAAGTTTATTCTTACAAGTAAAATAATTTTTTTAAAATGATTTTAAATAAAATACACTCATGGACGAGAGTTTTATAAGAAGATTCACATTTTTACAATTATTGCAAAATCATTTTTTTATTTCTCTGAACTTTCACTTCACGTTTGTACTAAAGTAGTGACCCAAAAAAAAAACNAGACAAGTTTATTCTTACAAATAAAATAATTTTTTAAAAATGATTTTAAATAAAATACACTCATGGACGAGAGTTTTATAAGAAGATTCACATTTTTACAATTATTGCAAAATCATTTTTTTTATTTCTCTGAACTTTCACTTTACGTTTGTACTAAAGTAGTGACCCAAAAAAAAACCGGGCAGTGAAATGCTAACTTTTCAATAGTGTAAAGGATATACATTTCAAATCTGTTCGCAGATTCAACACACCCTGGCGGACTCGGAGCCAATAACAAACTTGAAATAAAACCAAGACGGAATGCCCTGCTATCTGATGTAGGGTCAACTGTCTACTCAGTGAGGCAGCAACAAGAGAATAACTAGTTGATGCTCAAGTATATTGAAGGCTGAAGTCTGGCATTAAAGGTCATTGATCTATCAAAATTTCCCTATCAATGGTAATTACGTATTCTGTGGAAAGTAACTAAAGTTACGTCAATCAACATCGCTTTAAATGTAGTGGATATCTAATAAGTCGGCTAACCTTCCTGTTTGCTGGCAGCTTCAGTTTTGGTATCAGAGAGGCGGGGTGATTTTTTACAAGTAATATGTATATATGCATATCTATATTATGTGTTTATACAGACTGTTCACAAATGACACAGACAAATTTCGGCAAGTGATTCCACACAAATATATACACGTCTAGGGATGGTATGAACAATGATGTGCTGAAACATGTCTATAGTGGACTACGTTATCGTAGGACTAGCTGCACATAAGCTTACATATACCACAGCATCATATCTGTTATTTCGTATATTTGTGGATTGTGTTCGGTCTTCGACTAGCGCAATGCTCTTTCGCAGAAGAGGTAACAGTAAATAAACCAACTACCCACGGTCGAGTTACCGCGCGAGCCCGAGCTCACCTAAGTATTTTTTAACTTGCTGGTGATTAATACATGCAACAAAATATTTATATAATAAAAGTTCGTAGGCTTTCGCGGCCGTTGTTAGAAGTCAAGATCTTGCAAAAAAAATGTATATATTTGGAGTGCAGAGGAGATATTTGAGTGGCTCTTAACATCGAGGTCTTGACAGTCTACGAGGGTGAAATGACTTGAGTATGGAGCATCGCCGGAATGCAAGGGCGGGGAAAACGGGAGATCCCCGAAAAAACCTGCCGACCAGCGGCATCGTCCGGCACGATTCCCACACGCGAAAATCCGGGAGCAACCCCGACGGATACCGAGCCCGGTTCGCCTTGGTGGTAGGCGAGTAGTCTGATCACTACACTACCGCGGCCCCTTTATTTTTGGAAAACTGATGTTTAGCACGTGTAACTACATTCCTTAATTTACTTCAGACTAGACTGGGAGCAGGTTATCCACTGCTTACGGTCAAGTATTTGCTGTTGCGAGCGGAGATTTACGTTTCAAAGGTTTGTATCCAGGTGTTCCAGTGAAACGTGGAATCAGCTTCAACTACAAATGTGGGTAATCGCCAGGCCTGCCACACACAAAAGACAAACAATTCTTTACTTAATTCCGTACTAGCGTGGTTTTACAACACATTTGGTTTAAACTTTTTAAACAATTTTCCAGTATTTCTGCGAGAAAAACAATAATTTTAACACAAAGTGCGATACACAAAAATTTTTTTTTTAATTGTTGGCAGGGTCACATCGCCTATTTTACAATTCTGAGTACGGAATTAAGGCTTGTATACTGCCAAGTTACAAAATGGCTGGGAGAATGCTGTCAACTGCAGGTTGGTGCGATGTCTTAATCTAGGCGCGCGCGCGCGCAGGTGCACTACATACATATATATATATCTGTATCGTAACTTCCTAGACGACGTGGGGCTAAATTTAGCCCGGCCATACGGACGCCCTGCGCCCAATGTGGGTCAGTGCCCCATTGTGCGCTCAAGTTTACGTACTTCACGCACTGAACCTTCGAACCCCGGGTAAACAATTCCAGTATCACACCGTCACAAGTCAGTTTCAGTCAGTTGTTTCCCGCTGCTAATCACCCACTAAAGACGAGCAAACAGCACCTTAACTGGCTGTACCCTGAGGATTCGGCCCCCGAAAAATTAATTTATCGATGAAATACGTGTTTGGAAAACAGAATTATCCATGTAACGTGTATTTAGGAGCGTAATACACAACAGGTTTTAGGAACTCAAATATTTAACTGTGAATAGCACTTGAAACAGGCGCAGGTGAAACAGACAAACATACCAACTGTCAAAAAAATTGTCTGTACTAGTTGTGCTTTGGGCTTCGTACAAAAATGTTATACGTCCTTAAAATTAATTTTAAATCAATCAGATAATTTCTGAGGTGGAGGCCAACGTGAATTAATGGACAACACACACTGAATTCACTAACAGTACTTCTTACATATCAAAGTTACAATAATTCTCACTGAGCGAGTGGTTGACACATTAAACCATCACTCGTAATGACCCCGGGTTTGTTTACCGGTCCAGCCATCCTGATTTAGGCTTTCCGAAATCTTCCGAATAACTTCGCTGAATGCTGAGATTGTTCCGTGATGCAGTCCATCGCCTATTCCTTCGTCGCTACCGATTGTTAGGACAACTTATTCCGCCTTAACGACTCCGCTGTCAGTGAAAAGTTTGCAAACAAATAAAAAAAAGGCATATTTCGCGTCACTCACGGGTCAATTGGCCTTCAATTACTGCTCGTTCTGCACACGGAAGTGACGAAATACACGAGGCCAAGTGGAGAGACTGCAGAATACCAATATACGGTTTGTTTGTAACCTTGCATCACAACAGACAAGGCAGGACACTGCGTCAGATCAAGCTCGAAAGCTCAATTCCCTCGTGTGGTCTCCGGTTGGTTCCTTTACTTTCACAATGCTTCATACACGCACGACGCGGACATATTCGCAACGCCAGTCGCTACACGAGTAGCAACACGAAACATTATTAACATTCACTTCGTGAGAAATAGCTACAGCTGCACTCGGCGGGCGTGCCTGGTGATTGGTCGATGTGTCTGATTAGTATTCGTAGGATCTATAAAAAGACGATTGCATTACCAAACACTCGCACATTTAATCCCTTATTTCAACAAACCAATAAACTGCAATACATTTTCAATTGTCATATTTTAAAAGTAAAATAATTTAAAAAGCTTTTGCTTTAAGGGAGTACATCTCCCTATATAATAGCTTCAGGCTATGTACGAGTTGTATTACGATTTTAGTCTCAAATTTCTTAACGAATCACCTTACAAATTTTGTAGCGGTTTATCAGGGACTACTTGCATGGAGTTGCAGTAGGTACGGTTTTGATGTTTTTTGTGTGTATAGTTCGTCGTTCTTCTTGTGCGATATATCCACGATTGTGGACAGGCACTTGAAAACTTTAGTAGTCATCGAGCCCGAGTTGTACCCTGATCAAACCGTGGTTATTAAAATAGGTATTATATTTGTTACTTGCATCTGCATCTATGACATGTTTTCACAGTAGAACGGAATTGTAACACACCCGAGTGGAAAGTTTTCAAAAAAGAAATCACCGAGATCGGCTCTCAAGACCTCGTTGTTAAGAGCCGCACAAAATCTCAACTGAAAAACAAATCACCGAGAACTTATTAGAACCCAATGAAGGTTGTCTCTGAACAATTGCGAAATTTGCGAGATGATTCGTTACGAAAAACCGAGACAATCTAAATACAACTCGTAGTGGACTAATCATGCACGGAGATTTTAAAAGTATTTTGTTAAAAAATAATAATAATAACAAATTTTAATACAGTGGTTTGTTGAATTAGGGTGCTAAATGTGTGAATATTTGGTAATATCATCGGTTTTTATTAGACGCACTTAAGCTATGCACGTTGCGTAACTTACAGGCGTTGTACAGCTTCAACAAGTGCCCGCTGGCCTGAGTGTTACACACACTGGCAAACTTATCGCATTGATTTCAAAACGATTACCAATAGTGTGTCGAAACCCGTTGATTAAAGCCCACACTTGCACAATTTAATACAATGAAATAAAAAGGCACACACTATTTCATAAATGAAAGTGGGTGATATTACCAACCAATTATTCACACATTTAACACCTTCATTCATCAAGATAATCTTACAATTTTTGTATAACCTTCCATAGTTGTCTATATTTTTTAATGAAAACGTTATAAAACCACTTGTTTTTCTAAGGTTGCGCGTCTTCCTAAATAACTAGTTAGGATACGCCAAAAATTTCATTATTTTATACTTTTACTAAACTCCCTTCAACATTTATACATTAACTGCAAGTACTCTTTCTTCGCACAAAACGTTATATCAAATAGTTTGAGTTATGTCATGTCAAAATCACAATTTTAGTGTTTTTGAGACGTAAAATAAAATTAACGAAACCATTTGCAGCCATTTTAACAAGGGCGACTGAAAGCTCATACCGTAATTCATCTTAAGGTACGATTAGCAAAACTATTTCTACGAAAAATGATTGATTGTTACAAATAAAAAATATGCAAAAATGTCATTATATTGAGCAGTTTTTTTTAATTACTAAAACATGTCATAAGATAGATTCCTTGAAGCAACATATGGTATTTTTTTAGTGGTAATTATCTAATTTCGGTGAGTTAGTATTTTGGGACGCATAAATAATGAAAACTAATATTGCTGTTTTTACATACCATTGGACGAAAAATATGCCGTCTAAACTGGTTTTACGTGAGCGAATAGTACCAGTAAGTAATGTCTACAAGTTGGACAGGATAGGAAACCACGCCATGTATTCGGTTACATTCCTTCAGTGACTGCCTGTAACACAAGAAGTAGCAGAAGTAGCAGAAGTCGTCTGGAAATCGCCTCGCTCTCCTCCCGCCAAGATTATACGGGTTTCGCTTCTGGAGGGGATTCAGTCATGTTTCGGCAGGTGGGGAACTCGGCGGATGTTGCCCTTCCCCGATGCATTCTCTAGAATGTGCTCCTCGTTGCACAGCCACTGGACTCAGTCGGCGCTCCGCCACAAGTTCATATAAGGAGGCCACATTCTTCGTTTAGGTATCCATTCGCCATGAAATTGTGTGTCAAGTATAGGCTTTGATGTGGCGAGTCAGCGCGTCCAGGAGGTGCTGCTACGTGTGGCAATTGTTGGTGAACTGTTTGGGTGGCGCTGCATTCGTAAACGGAGCTTGGTGGACGTGTGTAGGGTCGTTCATGAACGCTGTACACGAAATACATGTTACTTTAAAAATTATACAGAGCTCGCGGGAAAATAAAACCATTTGTATATGCGCGTAAATACGTCATTTTAAACAACAAAACCATAATATGTTTTTGGATGTAGTTAGGGATATGGATAACAGATAGCATGGAAGGGCATGTTGTAACAGATGGCGCGCCTGTACCTCACAAGATGGCAGCACATGGTTGGAGAGTCGGGAAACGTGAAAAAAGGATTTGAAATTGCGTTTCACTTGGATACGGATAGTTTTATTGTGCATCTCATTTTGAACACCTATACATTACTATTTTATCACGAAGTTTTTTTTCTAAAACTAAAAACTGCTGTTTTATGACCACGTAAAATAAAATGTATTAATTAATCTACGAACTCTTTCTTATCCGCGTATTTTCTGCTTGTCTGATGTGCGTCGGCACTGCTCTCAGAAGAAGCCAACGTAATATTAATTTCTGTTCGTTCGTGCATCAGCTGATACAGGCTTTTGTAAATGGCACGGTGTTTGTTTTGAATACGTCAATTGCCACTCACTGACTGTTAGAATGTGGCCTTCTTATATGAAATTAACTTAGACCCGTTAGTAGACTGCACCTCTTAAACCAGACCGGCAAATAATTTAATCAGGCGGCCGGGTGGTGTAGTGGTCATACTACTCGCCTCCCACCAAGGCGAACCGGGTTAGATTCCCGGTGGAGTCACTCCCCGGATTTCCCCATGGTGAGATTCGTGCCGGATGATGCCACTGGTCGCCGGGTTTTCTCGGGTGTCTCCCCCCCATGCCCTTGTATTCCGGCGCCTCACCATACTCACCTCATTTCACCCTCATCGGCTCTCAAGAACCCGATATTACGAGCCGCCCAAATGTCTCCATTTAATTATATCAAGGGCATTAGCTAACACGTTCTTTTCGACTCCTGCCTGCGAGCCACTAACTGCGAGTTCAATTAAGTGGCACACACAGTCCTACTATACCTCCGCCCGACATAGCTCAAGTCTCCTTCAATGTTGAGTGGCTATGAAACTTCCGACGCCACAGATGTTTCCGAAACTATAAAAAGTTATATTCTAATTACAATTATTTTGGTTCTTTATTAGTTCATTTCACCTATGAAGTAATAGTAAAGAATTAACTAAGATTGCACTAACCGAAATACATACAGCTACGCAGTTTTTTCTTCAAAAAGTCAAACAAGCTGCCGCAGTTGTCGCAATGAAATCGCAATCGGGTAGATCCGGGTTGGATTCCCGGTTCGGTGAACCTGATTTCGGTTTTCCATGGTTTCCAGAAATCACCCTGAGTGGACGTTGGGATGATTACTTACTCCCTACCCATTCTTACCTGTTCCGACTTTAATGGCCTCTTTCGACGGTACTGTCATAATAAACCAATACACTAATTTTACAGCTTGTATGAAAGAATAAAATTTTGACTTCACCTTTATTAACTTATATTTTATGCAGCCATTTTTATTCATGTCTGTCTGGGTAATTATAATTTTAAACCTACAAGCTGACCACTAATTAATTATATTTCGGAAAATCACCACTCGACGTTAACTTCCGAGTGCGGTGGAATGTACATACTGTGTATTACTTACATGGCAATATTTATTTTAAAAGGTCGTTAAAGAATAAAAAAGGCTGAAAGGAAAAAGTAAAAACGACCTCAAAAATGCTCACATTAACGTGGACAGCCTATATGTGTGGTTATGAAAGTCAAAAGGGATCATGGGTGAATTTA